>AWOL01S0053722.1:0-12905 GCA_000715115.1 Nicotiana otophora
TTAAGTTTTCAGGACCCTCCTGGATAATGGGATGCAAGTAACAATCAATGAATGTTCCTAGTACAAACTGGGGCAGAAAATTTTCTCTGTTTTGTCTATGTTGTCATATTGCAGGCGCCCACCTGGAAAATGAGGGAATTCATTTCAAGTTTTAAGTCAACATCAGGCGCCCACCTGGAGAACGAGGGAATTCATTTCAGTTTTAAGTAATCAGGCGCCCACCTGAAAAACGAGGGAATTCATTTCAAGTTTTAAGTCAACATCAGGCGCCCACCTGGAGAACGAGGGAATTCATTTCAGTTTTAAGTAATCAGGCGCCCACCTGAAAAACGAGGGAATTCATTTCAAGTTTTAAGTCAACATCAGGCACCCACTTGGAGAACGAGGGAATTTATTTCAAGTTTTTAAGTCACAAGGCGCCCACCTGGAGAACGAGGGAATTAATTTCAAGTTTTAAGTCAGCAGGCGCCCACCTAAAAAACGAGGGAATTTATTTCAAGTTTTTAAGTCATCAGGAGCCCACCTGAAGAACGAGGGAATTCATTTCAGTTTTAAGTAATCAGGCGCCCACCTGGAGAATGAGGGAAGTCATTTCAAGTATAAGTCATCAGGCGCCCACCTGGAGAATGAGGGAATTCATTTTAAGTTCAAGTCAGTCATCAGGCGCCCACCTGGAGAACGAGGGAATTCATTTCAATTTTAAGTAATCAGGCGCCCACCTGGAGAACGAGGGAATTCATTTTAGGTTTTAAGTCAACATCAGGCTCCCACCCGGAGAATGAGGGAATTTATTTTAAGTTTTAAGTCATCAGGCGCTCACCTGGAGAACGAGGGAATTTAGTTTCAGTTTTAAGTAATCAGGCGCCCACCTGGAGAATGAGGGAATTTATTCAAGTTCTAAGTCATCAGGCACCCACCTGGAAAATGAGGGAATTCATTTCTGTTTTAAGTCAGCACATGCGTCCACCTGGAGAATGAAGGAATTTATTTCAAGTTTTTAAGTAAGCAGGCACCCACCTGGAGAATGAGGAAATTTATTTTAAGTTCAAGTCAATCATTAGGCACCCACCTGGAGAATGAGGGAATTTGTTTTAATTTTCAAGTTATTATCAGGCGCCCACCTGGAGAACGAGGGAATTTATTTCAAGTTTTTAAGTCATCAGGCGCACACCTAGAAAACGAGGGAATTCATTTCTATTTTAAGTCAGCACAGGCGCCCACCTAGAGAATGAGGGAATTTATTTCAAGTCTTTAAGTCAGCAGGCGCCCACCTGGAGAATGAGGGAATTTATTTCGAATTTTAAGTCATCAGGCGCCCACCTGGAGAACGAGGGAAGCCATTTGAGGATTCAATTCAAGTTAGAAGTAGCAGAAGCTCGCCTCAAGAATGCCAGCTGACAGTCCGAGATGACCAAAGGAAGAAGTCTCAATCCAGAAAAAAAAGAAAAAAAAAAGAAAAAAAAAGAAGTGAATCCAAAATGTAGAAGTAGATGAAAAGATATGGGCTGCTCAAGACATGATTGAAGTCGCAAGCTTTGCATGTCCCATCTTGATCCGAAAAGCTGAAGAAGAAAGAACTAGCACCTGCAGTTAGCAAGCATCAAGGTTCAAGTCAAAAGTCCTCATGAAGAACAATTCAAGACTCAAGATCAAGCTTCAGAAGACTCATAGATAGGAATCTTGTAACTCGTAGGTGATAGGCTTAGTTAGTTTCTTTTTCATTTTGACTTTGGTGTAATAGGGAGCTCAGCAAGAAAGAGCAGCAGCAGCAGCAACAGTGAAATCACAGCTTCTCGGTAGTTCCAGTACCAAAACTTCCAGAACTACACTGACCTGATTCCTCCATAGCCAAGGATATGTAGGCAACCTCGGAAGCAAGGTTCGGTCAAACGTTTTCAAAATGCTTCCATGGAGTATACAAACGGTCAAAAATCGCTCGTATTTGCTCAAGGTATCTTTGCCCGAAAACTCTTCGTGTTTCCAAGCAAAGACGGGCAGGTGTGAGCACGTGATTTTTGCCCGACTAAAATATTCCTATAGAAATTCACAAATAGATTTTTTCTTAATTGTTTTTAGTTTTGTAGAATTTGTAGGAATTTTGGTTAAAAGTTGCTTGCATTTAGTTGCATATTTAACATGCTAAAATCATAAGAAAAAAAACACCAAAATGTCTAAAGTATTTCGTGCATAACATTTTAGGTCTAGTTGCATTTAGGATTTAATTGCATGAGTTAATTGCATTATTAAACGAAAATCAAAAAACAATATATATATATATATGAGTCATTTTTACATTTTTAGCTTTAAATTGCAAATTAGTAATTCTTCCTTCATTAGTCTAATTTAATTAATTATGGTAAAATAGATAACTAGGTTTATTTCTACAAATTAGATTGATTTAAGACTTAATTTAGGTTTTAATTAATTTATTAGGATTTAAAATCAAGAAAAAGGAAAAGAAAAGAAAGAAAACCAGTTTTGGTCTCAAATTTGGGCCAAAACAATTTTGGCCCAAACAATTACCTGAAATCCGCCCAACCCAACACCTACAAACCCCCTTACCGGGCCCAGCCTCGTCACTTAACCGAAACGACGTCGTTTCGTTAACAACAATCTCAGCCGTTGATCTCCTCTGATCGAACGGCCCGTAACTCCCCCCCAACCCTTATATCTGTCGGATTCCCCCCCAAACCCTGGAGACCCCTCCCATTTCCCTCTCTTTTCTTTTGCTCACCCAAACCCTAGCCGCCCCCCAAACCCCTCGTCTCTCTCCCTCAAACTCACTCAAACCCTAGCCGCCCAGAATCCCCACGCCGGCGGCGCCACTCCAAATCCTCTCAAACTCGCACCCTATAACCCTCATACCCTCCTAATCCCCAATCCCCCATCAATTTCATCAAAAAACCCCACCAAAATTAGCGAATCTTAGATCTAAAATTTCAGAAAAACACTAGTCCGGTTTATTTCTAAATGACTTTGGTGTTTCTGTTTATTTTAGTTCAAGACTCACATGCATTGAGTAATCTTGTTGAGAGCATTTATTCTAGGCTAGTCTCGATCCGTTTTGAAGTTACCGGAGTCCGGTCATTTCATCGATTCGCGGCTAGAGTTCATCATTCCCGTTGCCCGTCGGGTTGTTTCGTTTACTCATTTCTTTAGCGTTTAAATTAGTATTCTTTTTCCTCATTTGTTCCGGCTCTGTGTTTTTCTTGTTTTGTTGTTTTTCCTTTTTTTTTCTTTTTTTTCAGTTGGTTGATGAAGCTTCGTCGTTAATTGCATGTTCAATTTGTTCAACTAATAAACTGATTAATTAAAGGTTAAGTACTTAGTCAAATATCTGATTTTATTTGAAATATGGCATTTGTTGTTTTATTTCTTTTGTGGGTTGTTTTCTTTAATGTCGGATCTAGGCTTGGTCTTGGGCCATTTAGGTCATAACATTTGGCCCAAGCCTAAGCAGATAGTCTGTTTCTAGAAGGGACAATTGGCATTTTTCAGTTGGAAAAAGATTCCCTCCGGTCGTCTATTCTTCCCTGAATTCACGCTGACATATTCCTTCCCCCCAACATACCTTCTCTGATTTTAGATAGCCTATATATACACCCTTCACACAGAGACAAAGGGTGGATTTTTTTAGACTGAGTTTTATTCCTCTCAAATACAATCGAGCATAGACCGATTTTAGGGAGAATTCTTTGAAATTGAATCTTCTTCTCATTTTCTGAGATGGATTTCTTCTAGAGAATACTGGAAATTCCTAGATTTAAGGCTGTTTTTCTATGGTTTGCTGCTGCTGTTGACTAGCCGTGTTTGAGGCTCAGCTTTAAGGCTAGGATTGTTGCTTGGTTTTCTTGGTTGCTACTCAGTTCTGCTGGTTGTTTATTTCTCTCTTGGCCTTTATTTGGCTCTTCAGCTGGTCTATCTGTTGTTAAGTATTTATCACTATTCTATACATTGGTTATGCTTCAAAAGGGATTGCTAATTTTCTCTTTGTTGACTTATCACTGTGTTTTCGATGTATTGACTTAAATCCTAATGTATTTAAATAGTTTCTTATTGCTGATATTTTTTTTTGAGGGCAGATTTAGTTCGTTCATAGTGACATGTTGCGTGTTTCAGCCTTGTATGTCTGGTTTGTTAATTCTAAATGTTATTTAAGTTGTTTTGCTTAGATTGACCATTTGTATTGCTTTTTCTTTTCTTCCTATTGCTGTTAATATACATTCTCAAGAAAAAATGACTTTGTTTGGATGAGACTGCCAGCAGTACCTTAGTCAAACCTGAACATGTGGGCCATTTGATTCGCCAAACAGTTTATGAAGAATAGCCCAATGGCTATATCTTCGTAAGTTTGGGAGAGTAATTGGAAGCAGAAGTCCTCAGGTAGGAAGCTCAGAGTCACGTTAGGCATTATGTTGTGTAATAAAGGGCTTCATAAGCAAATTGCCCTTGATAACAATAGTTAAGTCTTCTGTAACGTTAAGTTTAAGGGTTGCCTGCTGATGAATGATTTGTACAAGATTTGTTTTGAAAAGGTTTGTAATAATTCATGAATTCAGCTACTGTAATCAGTAGCTATGGAGTAGGTTATCTTTGTAAATTTAACCTCTAATTTAGCTTTACACATGGTTTCGAAATTTGGGTGAATGATGTTCTTCTCCAGATTTCATCTTAACAATGACTTCATAACTGGGCCAGACTTGTAACTTGGGTCAGTTGGGAGTCCTTTGAACGAGTCTGGACTTTAGGCCATTGGGCCTAGGGTATGAAGCCCAGTAATAGGGCCTGATCGTGTATTTGTTCAGAGCTGGTGTAGCCGAAGTTTTATTATACTAGTGCTGCAAATTTAGAATGTACTTGTGCTGTAAATTTGAATCAAGTTCGATTATTCTCTTGGTTGGCTGTCGATTATCTCATAAATTAAATTGAGTTGATAACATGTTAGTTTATAATTCCATATAATGTTTGCTTCTGGAAATTAAATGTCATCTTGAATAGTCTAAAACCCTCAGGAAAGAATGATCTGGCTCCTACAGTATATCTCCATAACGTTTGTACCTCACATGCAATCTCGAACTTTAGGATAATCAAACCATGAATATGCGTAGTTTTGCTTTAGGCGCAATTAATAATAAATCATCGTGACTATGGATACGGTTCCCGTGGCATAGTTATGATACGTAACCCTAATTCGAGTGTGCGTTTCATGTGACTCGACCACAACTTCAAACAATAATAAAAACAAGCATGTCGTAAATCGCGGGTATATTTCATGTGGCGCGGTTTGCAACGTGTGCCAAAATGACAAGTGTACGACATCGTGACTTGTTCCAAAAATAATTTCATAAACAATTAAAAGGGGTTAAAAATAAACAATGTATCGTAAGTTTCAAATATGTAATAAATCAGATAATTAGGCCAAATTATTAATGGTTGAGCGACCGTGCTAAAACCACGGAACTCGGGAGTGCCTCACACCTTCTCCCGGGTTAACAGAATTTCTTACCCGATTTTCTGTGTTCGCGGACCATAAATAGAGTAAAATTTCCTCGATTTGAGATTTAAAATAAACTGGTGACTTGGGACACCATAAATTATTCCAAGTGGTGACTCTGATAAATAAATAATCCCATTTCGATTAATGTCACTTAAATTGGAAAAACTCCCCTATCCCCTCCTTCGGGAAAAAGGAGGTGTGACACTTGTGATGACCAAAAAGGTCATCTTATATTTTAGAACTCGAATCTGCGCTCTTAAGCCTTAAAAATCTCATTTTTACCCTCCTCGAATTACGTGCATAGTCCGGGCATGTTTTCGGAAAGCTTTTATGTTGAAAATTGATGAAAATAAGAATTTATACCTTAAAAGTTGGTTTTAGTTGACTTCGGTCAATATTTTTGGTAAACATGTCCGGATCTGTGTTTTGACGGTCTCGGTGGCTCCGTATCGAATTATGGGACCTGGGCGTATGCCCGGAATCGAATTCGAAGGTCCCTAGCTCAAGTTATGAATTTTTGATGAAAATTAAAAGTCTGAAAATTAATTATTTTTAAGAATTGATTGATGCTTGACATTGTTAATTCCGGGTCTATATTCTGGTTCCGTAGCCCGGCACAGGTTCATTATGATATTTAAGACTTGTCTGTGAAATTTTGTGAGAAACGGAGTTGATTGTCGTGATTTGGATGTCCAGTTGAGAAGATATGAATTTTAAAGTGTTCTTGAGAATTTCATTTTATTTGATGCTAAATTTGTAGTTCTAGGTGTTATTTTTGCGATTTGATCGCGCGAGCAAGTTCGTATGATGTTTTTAGACTTGGGTGCATGTTTGGCTTGGAGCCCCGATGGCTCGGGTGAGTTTCGGGTAGGTCACGGGATGTTTTGGACTTTAATAATCTGGTATTTTGCTGCAGAAGGTGTTCTGGCAGGTCCTTCTTCGCGTTCGCTACGGTACTCTCGCGAACGCGAAGAGTAAACTGGGCAGCTGAAGTTTTCTTCTTTGTGAACGCGAAGGCTTAGTCACGAACGCGAAGCGATGGGGGCGTGCGAACGCGACCAGTCCTCGTGAACACATAGTGTTAGGCACACCTAGCGGAGGGTTGGTCATTCCTTCATCGCGAACGTGAGCAATGTCTCGCGAACGTGAAATCCAGGTGGGAGTAACCATCATGAACGCGAGCAGGGTCTCGCGAACGCGAACAGTGTCTCACAAACGCTAAGGCTTGGCAGCCAGTACCCTTCGCGAACGCGACAGTGGCCTCGCGAATGTGATGCACACTGTCGCCCAGTGCATAAAACAGAATCAAACACGGGTTTAAGCCATTTCTTCAACATGTTTCAAGAACCAAATGGCTATAGGCAATTTTCAAGAGTCATTTTCTTCCCCAAAGTGTTGGTAAGTGATTCTAAACCATTTTCTTTCAATTACCCATTACATTTCTTGAATTATCAACCTAAAATCTAGAGTTTTCACGGTAGAATTAGGGGTTAGGGTAGAAACCAGGAATTTCGGAAATTTGGGGATTTAGACCTCAATTTGAGGTTTGATTCCAAAACCAATTATATATTCGGGCTCGGGGGTAAATGGGTAAATGGATTTTGGTCCGAACCTCGGGTTTTGGCCAAGCGAGCCAGGGGTCGATTTCTTTAGCAATATTTGATATTATTGAGTCATTTTTGAATAGATACGAGTGGTTTGGAGGTGAATTCCAAAGAAAAAGTTGTGATTGAGAATTAAGTGTCCTACAGAGCGAGGTAAGTGTCGTGTCTAACTTTGGCTTCAGGGAATAGGTATTATGTTTTTATTTGCTACGTGTTTGGTTATTAAATACGATGTATAGGTGAGGTGACGAGCATCTATACGTCGTTGTCGAGTCATTGCATGCGAGTGAAATTCTATTCTTGTCTATTTTGTAGCCTTAAATTCTACTATCCATGCTTAGCGGGTTATTTGAATTATTGGGTGACTTATATATGGTTTTACCGAGATTTGCTAGCTTTCGAATATTGATTCAAGGTTGAGGTTACATTGTGCTATTGATTATGGGTAAAATACTGGTTTCTTTGTGATACTCCTATCTATCCGTTGTTATTGATTCTGTGATTTGTGAGGAGGAGTGTAAATCACGACGGGTAATGCCGTGCATGCATTATTTATATTGTGAGGAAGAGTGTAAAACACGAAGGGTGATGCCGTGTATATTATGAAAGGTTTAATGCACGAAGGGTGATGCCATGCCGTTCTATATATTTGTTTGGTGAGATTGGGAGTAAAAGCATGAAGGGTGATGCCGTGCCGTTCTATTTATTTATTTGGTGAGGTTGAGAGTAAAAGCACGAAGGGTGATGCCATGCAGTTTTCCTTTGCTGTTTTATTTGCTCAATTCATTTAAGGATTTTCAGTTTAATTTTGTCTTCTCATTATTCTCACTCTTTATATTGTATTTCCCCCACTGTATGTCCCCTTCCCTTTATTTCTATGTTATTTCTTTATTTACTGTTGTTTCCACTAGCATGATTATACTGTTCAGGTTCTATGTGGGTGTTTTGTCCTAGCCTCGTCACTACTTCGCCTAGGTTAGGCTCGACACTTACCAGTACATGGGGTCGGTTGTACTGATGCTGCACTCTGCACTTTCTATGCAGATTTTGGTACCGGCTCAGGTTGATCAAGATTTTGCTATTGGTCCGCTGTCCGAAGACTCAAGGTTGATCTATCGGCGTTCACAGACCTTGAAGTCCCGTCTATCTTTTCTGTTCTACTTTTTCTTTCATTCATACAGTTGTATTTCTTCCAGATTATTGCTTGAAGTAAATTCTATAATGCTCGTGAATTATGACTCCATATCCGGGTGGTAGTAATTAATACAGTTTTATGATATTTCGTACTTTATTATATTTCTCTTAGTTAATTATTGTTAATTACTAAGTGGAAATAAGGAATTGGTTTAAAGATTTTCTAATGCTGGCTTGCCTAGCAAGTGAAATGTTGGGCGCCATCACGGTCCCGTCAATAGAAAATTTTGGGTCGTGACAGTTGGTATCAGAGCACTATGTTGCCTAGGTCTCACAATTCACAAGCAAGCTTAGTAGAGTCTGGAGGATCGGTACAGAGACATTTGTGCTTATCTTCCAGAGGCTATGAAGTTTAGGAACAAGTTTCACTTCTATTCTTCTCTGTCGTGCGTTTTTGATTTCTCAATACTGATTGAACTCTTCTACTCTTATTCTCTCGCAGATGGTGAGAACACGTACCGCTTCCTCAGCTGAGAAGCAGCCAAAGCCTCTAGTGGCAGCTCTTACGCGGGGCAGAGGTCGAGGCTGAGGCTGAGGCAGGGGCAGGGCTCAGCCTAGAGCCCGAGCAGCAGCCCCAGCAGTGGAGCCTCAGATAGAGCTTGACGAGGAGGTTCCAGCCAAAACTGTTCCTACCGGACCAGCTCAGGTTTCGGAGGGGTTCGTTGCCACCCCAGTACTTCAGGACGCCTTGGTCCGTTTGGTGGGCCTTATGGAGAGTGTGGCCCACACTGGCGCATTTCCCATGGCACCAGCAGTCTCTCAGGATGGAGGAGGAGCCCGGACTCCCACCACTCCTGCTCCAGAGCAGATAGCTCCCAAGTATCAGGCTCCAGTAGCTCACCCAGTCGGATTAGTTCAGCCGGTTATTGCGGTACAGGTCGGAGATGGGCCAGCTATGTCTTCTGACGATTTATGGAGATTGGACAGGTCTATCAAGATCTTTCCTGTTCACTTCAGTGGTGCTCCTTCAGAGGATCCCCAGGAGTATCTTGACAGATGTCACGAGGTTTTACAGAACATGGGTATAGTGTAGACCAATGGGGTTGAGTTTGGTGCATTTCAGATGACTGGTTCTGCCAAGAAATGGTGGAGAGATTACTTGTTTACCCGACCAGCTGGGTCGCCTGCTCTTACTTGGGACCAGTTCTGTCAGCTCTTCATAGAGAAGTTTCTGCCTATCACATTGAGAGAGGAGCATCGCCGTTAGTTTGAGCGTCTCCAGCAGGGCGGTATGACTGTTACTCAGTATGAGACCCGTTTTGTAGATTTGGCCCATCATGCTATTCTTCTGTTTCCCACCGAGAGAGAGAGAGAGAGAGAGGGTGAGGAGGTTTATTGATGGACTTGCTCAGCTTATCAGATTGCAAATGGCTAAGGATACAGGGAGTTAGATTTCTTTTCAGGCGGCTGCTAATGTCGCCAGACGAGTCAAAATGGTTCTTACTCAGGGAGGTCAAGGGTTGGACAAGAGACCTCATCATTCCGGTGAGTTCAGCGGTGCCTCTCCTAGAGGCAGGAGTACTTTTTGTAGAGGCCATCCTCGTAGGCCGTTTCATTCAGTGCTCCAGGCATCCCACGGGCCTCAGGTGGTCGTGGCCCTCAGATGCATTATTCCGACTAGCTAGCCTACAGTGCACCACTAGCTCCTATTAGGTCATCTCCACTCTAGAGTTATCAGGGTGGTTATTCAGGTCGACAGGGTCAGTTTCAGGGTCAACAGTCACAACAACCGAGGTTATGTTATACTTGTGGTGATCCGAGGCACATTACTAGATTTTGCCCTCGGGCAACGGGGCAGCTCACAGCATCAGAGTTCTCGTGCCATGGTTCTGGCACCGGTTGCTACACCACCTGCTCAGCCAGCCAGAGGCAGGGGTCAGGCAGCCAAAAGTAGAGGACAGACTGTTAGAGGTGGAGGTCAGGCCGTTAGAGGTGGAGACCAGCTAGTTTGAGGTCGTCCCAGGGACGTAGTTCAGGGTGGTGGGCCCCAGCCCCGGTGTTATGCTTTCCCAGCCAAGCTTGAGGCTGAGTCATCTGACGTTGTTATCACAGGTACTGTTTTAGTTTGCAGTAGAGGTGCTTCAGTTCTATTTGACCCGGGATCTACTTACTCCTATGTGTCATCCTATTTTGCTCCCTATTTGGTTGTTCCCCGTGATTCTTTGAGTGCTCCTGTGTATGTGTCCACACCAGTGGGAGATGGTATTATTGTAGATCGTGTTTATCGTTCGTGTGTGGTCACCATTGGGAGTCTTGAGACTTGTGTAGATCTTCTACTTCTTGAAATGGTTGATTTTGATGTCATACTGGGTATGGATTGGCTGTCACCTTATCATGCTATATTAGATTATCACGCCAAGACGATGACCTTAGCCTTGTAGGGGTTGCCTCGATAAGAGTGGAGAGGGAATCATGGCCATTCTGCCAGCAGTATTATCTCTTATGTGAAGGCCCGATATATGGTTGAGAAGGGGTGTCTAGCTTATTTGGCTTATGTCCACGATTCTAGTGCGGAGGTTCCTTCCATGGATTCAGTGCCGGTTGTTCTTGAGTATCCAGAGGTGTTTCCTGCAGACCTGTCGGGGATTCCACCCGATAGGGATATTGATTTCTGCATTGATTTGGCTCCAGGCACCCAACCCATTTCCATTCCTACATACCACAAGGCCCCGCCAGAGTTGAAAGAATTGAAGAAGCAGTTGCAAGATTTGCTTGATAAGGGCTTCATTAGACCTAGTGTCTCGCCTTGGGGTGCACCTGTGTTGTTTGTGAAGAAGAAAGATGGATCGATGAGGATATATATAGATTATCAGCAGTTGCACAAAGTCACTATAAAAAACAAGTATCCATTGCCGAGGATTGATGATTTATTTGATCAGCTTCAGGGTTCCAAGGTGTTTTCAAAGATTTATTTGAGATCTGGCTACCATCAGTTGAGGATTAGGGCATCCAATGTTCCTAAGACAGCTTTTCGGACTCGGTACGGGCATTATGAGTTTCTAGTGATGTAATTTGGGCTGACAAATGCCCCAGCAACATTCATGGATTTGATGAACCTGGTGTTCAAACCCTACTTGGATTCCTTTATGGTTGTGTTTATTGATGATATCTTGATCTACTCCCACAGTCGAGAGGAGCATGAGCAGCACCTTCAGATCGTTCTTCAGACTTTGAAAGAGAGCCAGTTATATGCTAAGTTCTCAAAATGCGAGTTTTGGTTGAGTTCAGTTGCTTTCTTGGGTCACGTTGTATCAGTAAATGGTATTCAGGTAGATCCTAAGAAGATTGAGGCAGTTTAGAACTGGCCTAGACCCACATCAGCTAGAGAGATCCGTAGTTTCCTGGGTTTGGCAGGCTATTACTGTCAATTTGTGGAGGGGTTTTCATCCATACAGCCCCGTTAACCAGATTGACCCAGAAGGGTGCCCCGTTTATTGTCAGACGAGTGTGAAGCAAGCTTTCAGAAGCTTAAGACTGCTTTGACTATGACACCGGTATTGGTGTTACCCATAGGTTCAGGATCATATACAGTATATTGTGATGCACCCCGTATTGGTCCGGGTGTAGTATTGATGCAGGGTGGCAAGGTTATTGCATATGCTTCGCGGCAGCTGAAGGTTCACGAGAAGAATTACCATGTTCATGATCTAGAGCTGGCAGCCATTGTTCACGCGCTGAAGATTTGGAGGCACTATCTTTATGGCGTTCCATGTGAGGTATTCACTGATCATTAGAGCTTGCAGTATTTGTTCAAGCAGAAGGAACTCAATTTGAGGCAGAGAAGGTGGTTGGAGCTATTGAAAGACTATGATATCACCATATTGTATCATCCTGGGAAGGCCAATATGGTGGTCGATGCTTTGAGTACAAAATCAGCTAGTATGGGTAGCCCTGCATATATTCCAGTTGGTGAGAGACCGCTTGCATTGGATGTTCAGGCCTTGGCCAACCAGTTCGTGAGGTTTGATGTTTCTGAGCACAATCGTGTTCTAGATTGTACAGTTGCTCGGTCTTCTTTGTTTGAGTGCATCAGAGATCGACAAGATGATGATCCTCATTTACTTGTCCTTAGAGACATAGTGCGACACGGTGGTGCCAAGCAGGTTACTGTTGGAGATGATGGAGTTTTGAGGATGCAGGGCCGTATTTGTGTGCCTAATATGGATGGACTTCGTGAGTTGATTCTTGAGGAGGCCCACAGTTCCCGGTATTCTATTCATCCGAGCGTCACCAAGATGTATCAGGACTTGCGACAACATTATTGGTGGAGGAGGATGAAGAAAGATATAGTTTCTTATGTGGCTCGGTGCTTGAATTGTCAGCAGGTGAAATATGAGCATCAGAGACCTGGTGGTTTGCTTCAGCAAATGGAGATTCCTGAGTGGAAGTAGAAGCGTATCACTATGGACTTTGTTGTTGGACACCCACGAACTCAGCGGAAGTTCGACGCCGTGTGGATTATTGTGGATAGGCTGACTAAGTCAGCGCACTTCATTCCTATGGCAGTTACCTATTCCTCGGAGCGATTAGCAGAGATTTATACTAGGGAGATCGTCCGTCTTCACGGTGTGCCCGTGTCTATCATTTCTGATCGAGGTACACAATTCACC
>AWOL01S0053725.1:0-19867 GCA_000715115.1 Nicotiana otophora
ACGCAACCAGTTGTTTTCTTATTTTACATTTATTATTTCTCTACTCAAGCTAATTTGATACCTTTCTATGATATAGAACCAAAATGACTTCCAAACCTTCAAATAAGTATGAAACCATGTTTATATAATAACATCCTCATCTGTGGCCATCGTGGCACGCAAAACAAATAGTGGAGATCTCGAGACGCGCTATAAGGCCTTAAACTTCTAGGAAATATTGAGGGTCTTAAAACCACATAGAATAAAAATCCATTGGAAAAGACTTTTATATTGAGAGAGTTATACTTTCCCAAATTCCTGAGGTGCACGACTTAGCATATCCAACCAAAACTTTTTTTACTTTTAAACATCATTAACATGCTCTAAAGAACTTCCTTCATAAATCTCCATGACCAAATTATATAGTTTCAATCCGTAAGTATCCTTGGGAATTCAAAAACGTCATCTCCATCACCATCGGTGCACTTTAATATCTTAAATCATTAGGAAATTTTACAGGGCCTTACACAGCGGAATCCCGAGAGGTGCTTAGTGGATACCAGTCGGGTGATTCAAGGAAGAGCTCCACTTCGTTGGCATGACTAGACTCACATTCTTATTTATATTGTGCTGCTTCTACTTTCAGAAAGTATTGTACTTCTTTCAAAATAGTGTATCTAGTAAACTCTAGAAGCTTATGTTCTTGTGACTCCATGTCTTGGGATAGATTGAGTGTTAGTGTTGATTCTAGACTTATTATGTATACCTTTTGCGTTGTTTTTACTTTATATTGTTATCTTGTTGTTAATCATAAATTGCTATTTTTTTGTATTATCTTTTGTGTGTTGTCTTGCCTAGCAAGTGTACCTTGAAATATGGTGACACTCGCCCTCGATTGTTGTAGTATTTCTCCAATGCATTTCTCCTTGAATTACGTGATGCCCTAAGCTCAAAGGATGCTAGAAATGTTTACATGATGGACCGGCACTTGGAGGGACCATGACTTAGATGATCGACTGGAACTGGGTTTGTGCTCCAAAGTCCAATTTTCTACATGAGGTGTATTCCTCAAGGAAGGCCATGCTTGCATACCGTTTGGCTTATAAAGTATGAATCTAATGTTTGGTCTGTTCTGTCATCATAAGTCTCAACTATGAGATTAAATTTGGAGGAATAGGAGGTGTAATCTCTGAAATTTACCATTTCTTCGAGCTACAAAGGATAAAAGAAGTCATCAGCGTCCAAATTAAGAACAAAGGAATGAGTATGAAGATCTTAATGGATGAACTTGTTACTGATTTTAGGGCGGGGATGAGTTTTCATCCCTTTGTGCCCTAAAATTATCCTACCGATTTTAGGGTGGGTATGAGTTGCCATCTCTTTGCGCCCTAAAATTATCTTACTGATTTTAGCACGGCGATGAGTTACCATAACTTTGCACCCTAAGATTATTCCGCCAATTTTAGGGGAAGTATGAGTTGCCATCCCTTTGCGCCTTGATATTAACCAACCAATTTTAGGGTAGATCATCCCTTTGTGCCCTAAGATTATCCCACTTATTTTAGGGCTGACATGAGTTTCCATCCTTTGAGCCATTAAAATCACCTTTTGCATGATTGAATCATCCCTACAAGTACTTGGACTTCCCTTTTTGCCTAAATAAAAGACACAATAAAAGGCGACAAAGGAAATTACAATGAAGGAGAAAGAAAAGTTTTACCCGTCAAACACGACTTCGAAACAGCTTGCAAATGTTGAAATTATTGCTAATAGAATGAAGAGCATGCGGTTTATATAGATAAATATAACTTGGATTTTGACTTGAAGCTACTGTAGGAGGTAATCATATTGTGTTCTTACATGTTTATAAGGTTATCTTGATGTTGATTAAGTTAAATGGATGGACTAGACATGAACTAGTGAATAAAGTTTCTAATTGAGGATAGTTGAAGTTGTGGATTATTTTCTATATTATAAATATATGGTATAAGACTGGAATAATTTATGAATGACTTAATTATCATGTTAATGATATTCCTAAGTTAAAGTAAGAAGTCTATAAAGGGTGATATGGGGTATATGGATTCCAATCGGATCTTGCCGCTCGTCGTGAAGTAGTTGTGACTTGTTGTTGTTATATCGTGTCTTGTTATTGCTACTTATATGTTGCCGGATTGCTCTTGTTTTTTTTGTTGGTATATGGTATTGGAGGAGTCCCTTGTTACAGGGGAGATACTGCCAAATTTACGTAAACAAGCTACTAGCTTAAGGTACGGACTTAGCCTTTACTTAGCACTGATTTTCAATCTCTTTATGCTATGGTAGATTGAGTTGAGTTATTTGAAGAGTTGCTTGGAAGCTATTGAGGACTCAACGAGGTTAAGGTATGATAATGCTAAACCTTTTCTTTATTTTGGTATGATCCCATAACTTCATGTGTTTGATAACGAGATATAATGAGAAGTTTGTATTCCTAAATTTATGTACATTATCCTAGTCTCATAAGTTATCGTATTCTTCCTTATCGGGACTTATATTCAGTTAAGTATTGTCTTCTTCCAATCAAGAGAGTAGATGGTAAGTTATATACCGAGCCTACTATGGCCGAGCGCCTATGAGCGAGCCCAGAATGGCCGAGCTACCAAACCTATTATTGCCGAGCGCCTATGAGCGAGCCTACTACGGCAGAGTAGCTATACGTACAGAGCCTTATAGGGTCGGAAAGCTATTTTACTTACTATATTGAGAGAGTTGAGTTAGTATCAACATGTAAGCATATCTTTAGATCATCTTTGACTCCCAGTTACTTTCAGTTATTATATTATCAGGTCAGTTTCAGCTTTCAGTTATTATATTATTAGCTCAGTTTCAGCTTTCAGTTATTCTATTGCCTTACATACTCATTACATTATTGCGTACTGACATCCCTTTTTCCGGGGACGCTGCATTTCATGCCTGCAGGTCCTAGACAGATGGATAGACCTTCCCAGTAGATAGAGCCAAATATCATCTTGGTTGGTAAGCTCCACTTTCCCGGAGTTACCATGTCTAAACCTTCGAGTCCATTTTATATATACAGGTTTGATGGATAGGTCGAGGTCTTGTCCCGACCATGATACAGTTCAGTTATCTTTAGAGGCTTGTAGACGAGTCCTGTATATTTTGTATGTTAGTATTGTGGCCTTTCTAGACCTGTGCACATGTTCAGTTTCGGACTGCTAGTTGTAGACGTTCACGGCAGCCTCGTTAGCCTGCATAGTTATGTATACGAGCTTTTGGATATGTCTACCCCTCAGATGAGAGAGACGTTATTTTAAGATGATTCAGAATATGGCCTCATCGATCTTGATTGGTATTGTCAGCTTACAGAAAGGCCTCATCGGCCTAAGTTCAGGGTTACCCCTCTATAGTATACAGTAATACACTCGAGCCGAGTATAGCACCGGATGCCAGCCACGCCTCCCCAAGTTTGCGGCGTGACAGTAGCGTCACAATTGTGAAATTGATACGCCAATAGACATAAGGATTCCAATTTAAAAGAAAAACACAATTGGCAGGAAAGGAAGTTCGTAAGTTTACATGGATTTGATGTTTTTCTCATTACAAGCCATCAATCACGTGCAATCATTTTCCAATTCAAGAGAGCTTTAATTCTAATTTGTTCAACTGGTTAAGTAATAAAAACACATCGATACCATGTTGAGAAACGAAATGGTAGTCTATCTTTTTTGATTCAGTGATTTATTCGTGGCTTATAGTGACAAGTACGTACATAAATTATATATTGTTTCGACGTACTTCAAGTCTACTGTTCGATATTTCACAAGTTCCCACAAACACAAGTCTTGAAGTCCAGGGTATTTGTCAGCATTTAAATTTTACAAGGTTTAAATTAATAAAATTATTTAAACTATATTTTAAATTTAAGATATATAATTATAAATAAATATTATGGACTAATATAATTGAGTTAATTATATAAGTCCATAAGTATGAGTTGAATAAATAAGTCCAAATCCATTAAGCTAACCCATTTAATTGGGCTACAAGTGATGAGCCCACTTCGTTAAGCCGAAGATGCCATATTCCTGGATGCCTAGTTTGGAGGCACGTGTCAAATAACGTGCCTTGCCAAGTTCTTCCCCGAAAGAGCCAATAAGATCATTCCATGTGTTAAATTTACAAGGCATGCCAAGTCATATTAAAAGGCCAATGAAAGTGCACCACATATACAAGTGACATGTTCAGGTCAATGAAATGCGACCTTATCACTGCTTCAACTTGATTGGTCACAGATTCAAGTCAACCAATCAAACCAAAGGAGAAGAGTTTGTCCTAATTACAATTCTTCTCCCCCGCAATTGTAAATATGTGTCTTCATAACTCAAAAGGGGGACCAAAAATCATAACAAGAAGCAAGATAGAGCTCATGGATTAAATGCCGGATTGTTCTCTACAAGCTTCAGGTTTCAAGCAATCAAGTTCAAGAAATCAAGTTGAAACTCAAAAACAAACAACAATCGGGGTTCAAGTACGAGTTCAAATTATTTGTTCATGCTAGTTGAATTCAAGATCATCGTTCGTGGCAACAAGCATAAGTCCAAGATCAAGCTCAAAATATCCTTGACATTATCTTAGAAAATGAGACTCAGGAGGATTCATAGAGATTGTAACATTCAAATTATCCGAAATAAAATACTGCAATTATTGCAATCTTTTTCTAGTCTCAATTATTTTCTTGATGCAAATTTCATTGTCTACAACACTTTCTTTATTATTTCATTCCAAAAAGATGATACATTTTTCTATTTGAAAATAATTTAATTTTAAATTTTTTAAATTACTTTTACTCTTAATGAGAAATTGTTATAGTCACATAAATATTATGGTCCCATTAAATTTGCTTTAGAGACGACAAGTTTTAAAAATAAATACATAGGCAGCCCATTTAACTTGACAAAATTTTTCACCTAAACACTTTAACTAGTACTCGTACCTACTAGCCCCATGAACTCAATATATTATTGTTACGCCCCGACCGTGGGGACCGGGACCGGCGCTTAACCGAGGTAATCGGTCAAGTAAGCCTACCTGATGCCTACCAACCAATATTTCCCATGATAAATTCAGGTTTAATAAGAGGAGATAGTCAATCGAGGGGATAAAATAGACAATGCCAATTTTTATTAATTAGGAAATTTGATTTAGGAGGCAAAGTAATACAAGTTCATAGTTTGTGAATGAAATCAACTAACAAGAACAACGCTTATAGTTTTCCCGCATTCAAAGCGCGACCCACAATATATCTACGGAACCTCTAATTAAACATGAGAATAGTAAGGAAATGCTGGTGGCAAGGCCCCGGCAATACCTCAAAGTGATATACAAATGTCAATACAAACATAAGGCCCCGATATAGAGTAGGACTCACCGAATTAGCTGAGAAGATGGTACACATATCAAGAATATGTGCCACCTGCTGAGGAACTACCTGCATCCATTAAAGATGCAGTGTCCCCGGCGAAAGGGACGTTAGAACATATGAAATATTATTAGTATGTAAAGCTAAGTACCCTCACAAGGAATGGGATTTCAACATAAAAAGATAGAAATATGGAAGCAGTAAAAAAATCAATAATATTTAAATTTCCCAAGTTAAAACATAATCAATTTTCAAATAAGCATTTACATTTTTTGTTGAAATATCATTAGCCACCGATCACCACCATGCACGTGGCATGGAGTCCGATCTCGGCTCGATCGGTTGAGTCGTCTCACCACGATGTGTGTGGTTAGACATGGTAGTGTGAATCAAATACAATAATAGGAAGAACATACTACCATTCTCATGGAATGGAGTCTAATCTAGGCTTAATCGGCTAAGCCGTCTAACCACGATGAACGTGGATAAACAACGAAACAGGAAAGAGGAACCACCATATGCGCGGCATGGTGTCTCATCACCGCTCGATCGGCTAAGTCGTCTTGCTATATTGTCGTGTGGGTTGATATGGGAACATAGACTGATTCTATTAACACATTTATCCCAATCAAGGGGGATAATCTCATCACAGAGCAACAGATTTTGTCTCTCAATCATCTCCTACGCTGGCACGTGTAGTTTCGGCGCGTGGGTCTTTACACCACATCCTTCCTCGATGCCGTAACGATACTCCCAAAAATATTTTTGTACATAAAAGAAAAATATCATATCATACCCTTTCATAATATCTTTTACTTTATTGGCACTATTAACCATGCATATCATCTTCATTCTTGGCATAATGGCCTCATATTAAATATTTTCTTTCATTTCATAACATATTTTAAGTCATTGGATATCATAGAAATGCACTCAAATAATTGGAAGTCCATAACTTCATATTGATGTGCATGTGACAATTCAAATGAAAGAACTAAACGATTTTCAAGGAAAAGAGCATGGCATTGGATTTTAAGACATGTCTAGAGTTTCATGAACATTTCGTAATTCATACACTTGAAAAGTTATGGCTATAATCATATGAGTACAAGAAACTTAAACATTTGAGATTAAAATTCAAGGAAAAGGGCATAACAGTATAAAATGTAACATGAATCAAAATTATAAGCCTTTGAAACATCAAACATTCTTGAATATTTTCCCAAAGGAGAGTAATATAATAGGGGCAATTGGAACATGACATGAATAGATAAGCATTTTAGTTAGAATCAATTCGGAACAATAGAAATAGGAACTTGAACGAACCATGCTTGGAGTTTACAAGGAATTCGTGGAAATTGATTATACAAAAGGAATTTAGCCAGCATACCTTGATTAAGCTCTTTAGTAAAACTAAAACCTCCCACAACTCTTACAACTTCAATCTACATCAACATAATTTAGTTGGACCAATATTAGTAAAAGTTACCAGGTTTTAGCTTATTTAAGAATTTTATCAAACATCTAGAGGGCATAGCATTCTGACACCTCTAGCAATGGTATTTATTCATCCAACAATCCCCCATTTCCACCAACAAGAGATACAACAATATCCTTGATCTACTAACTTCCTTATTTAGTACAATTATAATCATCAATGAACTCACATCCACCAAAATTTACTAATTAACTTAATACAAAATCTCAACAACACCCAATAATTTATGTTAGGCACTTATGGCTTCCAATCACTATCCCATAAGTGCTAATACTTATTTATTGCTAATATATTCACTAACAATCCATGCATGTAGGTTTAAGGGAGAAGGATTACCTCTTCTAGCAAAAATCTTGAAAGCCAACATTTGGGGTATTCTTGAGATTTGAAGAAATCCTATGGAATCCAATACAAATCCCTATTGTAACTAGTGATTGAGAAGTGAAAACATCATAAAAATATACGTAAAAACTCAACTTAAGTGTGTATTGGAAACCTTGTCGGATGGGTGGTGAAGAGAGAGTCCTAGCCTTGAAATCTTTTTATTTCTCTCTATCCCCACTCATATATTTATAAATTCCAGAGGATCTCGCGGCAGGCGCACGACACGCGTGCTATCCTGTTCAGGAAAAATTTCCGAGCACTCGCTAAGCGTGCGTTACCGACTAAATGTGGTGGTTTATTCCTTGCCAACTCAGTTATCCTTTCGTGCGCTGAGCGCGCATTAGTGCCTAAATGCGTTGTTTTTGCCAATTTCAACCAACTTTTCTAACTTTATGTTTTTACTTTCTTTTGCTATTTTGACACTCCCAGCAACCTCAACTTGAATTATACATACATTTTCATATTCTGATCACCTTTTGTGGGTCCGCATGAACTCCGAGATTGACTCTATTACCCTATAAAACTTACATAAATAGCCCGAGTCAACTGTGCAAATTTACGAGGCTTTACATCCTCCCTCGCTTAGGATCATTCGTCCTCGAATGAGGGTTAAAGTCCATCCTAGACACCAAGCATAACTTTGTTCTTCACTTAATCACCTTTATACGCCTCTCGTTACTTATCATCAATCACTAATTTCTTGAAATTTGGCTAACTCTCCAGATTTTCAAAATTTTTGCAGAGTTTTCTCTATTTTTAGGCCTATCCACCCGCCAAAAAGCCACAGAAACAAATCCTAACAACACATCCACAACACAACGACGTATCATAAACATGAAATCAATACCAACCATAACATTATAGGCATTAGATTACCAAAAAGGGGCATCTTAACATAAGTTGTACGAGTTTAAAACATTACTCATAGATAGTATGCCTCTAACATTCTTTTAAACACAACCATTGGGTTATACAACAAGTGGGGACAGTTTCTCTTCACATCCTCCTCGGCCTCCCAGGTAGCCTCTTCAACTTGTTGGTTTGCCATTGCACTTTGACGGAGGCAAACTCATTATTCCTCAATTTATAAATTTGTTTATCAAGGATGGAAATAGGAACCTCTTCGTAGATCTATTCTTCATTAACTTCAATAGTCTCCACTAGGACGATGAGCGACAGATCTCCAATCACTTTCTTCAACATAGACACATGAAATACCAAGTGTACTATGGACAACTCTNTGGATAACTCTGGAGGTAACCCTAGATTATAAGCCACTTGACCAACCTTCCGCAAAAATCTATAAGGCCCAATATACCTTGGACTCCATTTTCCTTTCTTAACAAATCAGATAACGTCCTCATGGAGAAAATCTTGAGAAACACCTATTCATTTGCCTCAAAACCCCAAATCTCTATGTCGAACATCCGAATTGGACCTTTGGCGACCATCAACCTCCTATACCTTATCTTACGATGTGTTTGAATGAATATGACCATAAAGTCTCTTGCCCAGCATGTTTGATCATGGAAATACATTTTACATCTTTGAACCTTCAACCCCAACAAGTTTAATTCAGATAGGAACGACGAGGTTCGAGAGTGTTCTGGAATTATTCAAGAATCCATCAATGTGTTGAGTAGAGTCATTTTTAGAAGTTATATCCTAAGAAGTATCAAGGTTACTACCAATAGTGCTAATTTTGTTAATCATGGTGATAACATTATTGATTTGATTAAGGGGGACATAAAGTTAACTAGTACATATGGATAACGCGATAATGATATTTATGACCCCAAAATGTAAAAGAAGTGAGTTATTTAGGTATGTGATATATTAGAGGCATGACTGGGAGGATATAGACAATAATATAGGTTATTCATAGGAGATGAGAAGTCCTAAAAGAGATAGTGATTAGTTCTTTATGCCATATGTGCCTTGTTTGACAATGACAAGCCTGAGGAAAAATAGTTGAGTATGTGTCATAAGATGCCTTCTTGAGCGTAATGGAAAATTTGTTGGACTCGAAGATAGAAGATCCTTACACCATGAATGTGATAGGGGTTTTAAAAATATATGAAATTGCATTATGCACTAATGCTAATTGACACAAGGAATCTAGGCCCCAAGCCCATGAGGTTGAAAAAGAGGTTGAGCACTTTTGAGGTTATCACCCTGGCAACTTAACCCTCCCGATAGTGGATCCTATATTAGAGGACTAGAGATATGATAGACTCGTCCCTTAAGTTGATAATTTCAAGACATGTGTCAAAATCTTGAACATCCACCCCAAGTGGGGAAAGAAAGGCCACGGTAAGGCTACTTAAGTTTAACCACACAAGAGTGAGACCACGTTGCTAGTATGTCTTAATATTGTGGTGAAGTCATGCATGGGTTGGAAAAGTTCTAATGGTTAATGTGATTCTCCAAAGAGAAATGCAAATGATAAACCTCGAGTCCACCCAATGATGTGGAATGCTAGGAAAGGAAAATTCTCCGATCATGACATGGTCAACGATCCTAGAATCCAAGGGAGTGAGAAAGGGATAAGTATGATTCCCGGAGGGTCGTATAGCTATCCTAGTGTTAAAGATAATGGAACCCAAGGAATACCATAAAGTAAATGAGGAACGCTTGCGAGTGTTCATAGTGAGCTCACCACAGGTTTGTTACTTGGCAATTACCCAGAAACTAAAGAAATATGGGACAAGAATGAGAAACAGATGTGATGCTATAGCAACCCAAAAGTGTATTCAAACTTGATGGAGAGCCCCTTAAGAATCCTAGGAGAAAGGAAGTGTTAAAGCGATACATGGAAGGACGAGCTCTCTTATGGATATCCCAACAAGGAAAACAATCAGAATGTGTTGCAGAAGTAGAAAGAGAGGATGAACACTTGTTACGAGCTAGACATGTTTTACCATAATAGCTCTCAAGTTGCAAAACAAGGCCATGTCAATGGTAGCTACAACACTAGAAATGAGGTAAATAGCTTATTAAGGATGGAATCGGGTGGTCTAGGTGTTGCACTCATAAGGTAAACAAGAAGTCGTTCTATAATAAATTTTTGAGGATCTCATGTTTTAGAGGAAGCCCTATACGAACAAGTGACCTTTTCGAATAAAATATATGAAGGGTGTTGAGATGTGATTTTAAGTTGTTAAACAGTGAAGAGGGTTCGTGATAATGTTTACAAATGAAGTAAAGTAATTTCTTAAATCCTATGAGCTGCATATGAAGGAAAGTGATAGGGATAGGAAAGGTCTCAGCACAAGGTTGCTTTACATTTGACTTAATGTCATGTAGGTTAATGTTAGGAAGGTGTGTGCACAACCCAGCAGATGTTATTCATTTGAAATAGGATATCCTATAAGATACATGTCAAGTAAAGTCCTTTGTTGAGAATTTGGAGAAGCAAGTGAAAAGTATTAACTTAAGGTTGTAACTCAATTCAAGGAAATTATTGTAGAACTCAATTTCTTAAGAGGTTACCTGTAAGAGAATTGTGATAAAGAGTTTCCGAGAATGATGCGTTTGGTTCAAAACTATGTACATGCAATGTTTTGTGATTCAATGTCATGTTAAGAGCATGTTTATGTTGCTCCTTCAATATAGACGCACATATGTGACAAGGAAAGTTATAGGATGTTCATAATGATGTACTAAGAAGGGACTTACTTGTTGTCCTTTGGTTGCTGGGGTAGTGCCTTATCTGATGCCCCTCGACTCCACACCCATAACATACATTGGTACCCTGTCGGCATACCCCCAAATGGCACCTCCTATACTTATCGCAACGAATATGAGGTCTGCTAAGCTGGCTCACCCCACCGATGAGATCTCTATCCTTTTTGCATACATAATGTGCATCCATGCTACCCTTGCTTTTGGCCTTCATAGCAGGAGGGTTAACAATCTCTTCACCGGCTTGCGGTGTGAGTGCTAGAGCCACACTCAGTTTTTGCTGGTTGCACTACCTTTGGAAGTGCCCGAGCCTTCCGCCCTAAAAACACTCCTGAGCATGCTTGCGACATGACACCAAATGTTCCTTTCCACAAGTTTGGCAGACTTGGCTGGGTGTACCCAACTTGGGGCATTTGTTCTTTTTATGCCCGTATTTCCACAACCATAATATATCTCAAAAGTTATGTAACATACCCTCAAGTGGTTCTTCTTACAAATCAGATATTCTGGCTTGTTGGCACGAACAATCCTATTTCGTTTCCCAAGTTCTTGTACCGCATGATTTGTTGTTGTGGGGACATTACCATGAAGGGGAAAAGGGGAATTTCCCCTAGCAACTAGCGCTTCCAATCACTCCAAGGCTCAACCCATTCTCCCAATGAACTCCTGCGCAATCCCCCCTAGATTCAATGGCAGGGTCACTCCCACTTCACCACCTCAAACTCGTGAACTACTCATCTGAAAAGCAGATATAATAGGGACATTAGCTTCCTACCTTGAGCTCTATGGCACGATCTAGGATATCAAAGAAGGGTGACATTCCTAAATGTCCAAGTAGCCTCCTAATTATAGATGTGTTCGCCTTCACACCGATAAGAATGACTCTACTTGATACGGCTCCTAGATATCCGCAGACACTTTAAAACCTTAGGCTCTGATACCAAACTTGTCACACCCCGACCTTAGGGATCGGAACCGACGCTTAACCGAGGTAACCGGGTCAAGCAAGCCTACCTGATACGTACCAAACAACCTTTCCCATTATTAATTCATGAATAAATAAGAGGAGATATTCAATCGAGGGGATAAAATGTACAATGCCAATTTTCATTAAATAGGAAATTTCATATATATAAGGCAAAATAATGCAAGTTCATAGTTTTTAGTGAAATCAACTAACAAGAACAACGCTTATAGTTTTCCTCCATTCAAAATGCAACCCACAATATGTCTATGGAGCTCTAAATAAACATGAGAATAGCATGGAAATGCCGGTGACAAGGCCCCCACTATACCTCAAAATGATATACAAATGTCAATACAAACATAAGTCCGTGATATAGAGTAGGTCTTACCGAATTAGCTGAGAAGAGGGTAGACCTATCAAGAACCTATGACACCTACTAAGGAACCACCTGCATCCATTAAAGATGCAGCGTCCCTGGCAAAAGGGATGTTAGTACATATAGAATAGTACTAGTAAGTAAAGCTAAGTACCCTTACATGGAATGGAATTCCAACATAAGAGAAGAGAAACATGGAAGCAGTAAGAGAATCAATAATATTTAAAATGCCAAGTTAAAACATAATCAATTTTAAATTAATCATTTATATTTTTTGTTGGGAGATCATTAGCCACCGATCACCACTATGCACATGGCATGGAGTCCGATCTCGACTCGATCGGCTGAGCCGTATCACCATGATGTGTATGGTTTGACATGGTAATGTGAATCAAATAAAATAATGGGAAGGACATACCACCATGCTCATGGCATGAAGTCCTACCTCAGCTCGATCGGCTAAGCCATCTAACCACGATGAATGTGGATCGACATCGAAATAGAAAGGAGTAACCACCATGTGCACGACATGATGTCCGATCACCACTTGATCGACTAAGTCGTTTCCCCAAAAATGCACTGTGGGTCGATATGGGAACATGGACTGATGCTAACAATAAATTCATCCCAATCAAGGGGAATAATCTCATCACAATGCAAGAGGATTTGTCTATCAATCATCTCCTACACTGGCACATGTAGTTTCGGGCGTGGGCCTTTACAGCCCACCCTTCCTTGGTTCCCTAACTATAATCCCAAAAATATTTTTGTACATAAAAGAAATATAGTCATCTCATAGCCTTTCATAAGATCTTTCAGGTCATTGACACTTTCAACCATGCATATCATCTTCATTCTTGGCACAATGACCTCATGTTAAATGTTTTCTTTCATTTCATAACATATGCCTTAAGTCATTGGAAATTATAGAAATGCATTCAAATCATTAGATAGCCATAAGTACATATTGATGTGCATGTGGAAATTCAAAAGAAAGCGCTAAAATATTTTCAAAGAAAAGAGCATGGCATTGGATTTTAAGACACCTCTGGAGTTTCATGAACATTTGGCAATTCATACAATTGAAACGTTATGCCTATAATCACATGAGTACAAGAAACTTAAAAATTATTAAAATTCAAGGAGAAGGGCATAATGGTTACGAATGTAACCTGAATCAAAATCATAAGCCTTTGAAACATCAATCATACTTGAACATTTTCCCAGAGGAGAGTAATATAACAAGGGAAATTGGGACGTGACATGAATAGATAAGAATTTTGGTAAATCAACCATTAGAAGTAATTTGAAACAATAGAAATAGAAACCTGAACGAACCATGCTTGGAATTTACAAGGAATTAGTGGAATCCGATTCTACCTTGATTAAGCTCTTCGGTGATACTAAAACCTCCCACTACTCTTACAACTTCAATCTACATCAACATAATTCAATTAGACCAATAGTAGTTAAAATTTTCAGGTTTTAGGTTATTTAGGTATTTTATCAAACACCTAGAGGGAATAACATTTTACCATCTCTAGTAATGGTATTTCTTCATCCAACAATCCCTCCTTCCCACCAATAATAGATACTACAACATCCTTGGTCTACTAACTGCCTTCTTTAGTACCATTATAATCATAAATGAACTCAAATCTACCCAATTTTACTAATTAACTCATTACAAAATCTCTAACACCCAATAATTTAGGTTAGAATGGCTTCCAATCATCATTCCATAAGTGCTAATACTTATTTCTTGCACATATATTCACTAACAATCCATGCACGTAGGTTTAAGGGTGAAAGATTACCTCTTGCAGCCCAAATCCTGAAAGTCAACTTTTTGTTTGTTCTTGAGTTTTGGAAGAACTCGTATGAAATCCATACAAAACCCTATTGTAACTAGTGATTGAGAAGTAAAATCATCATAAAAATACACTTAAAAACTCACCTTAACTGTGTTTTGGAAGCCTTGGTCGGATGGATGGTGGAGAGAGAAGCCCTAGCCTTGAAATTTTTTTATATTTCTCTCTCCCCGCTCATGTATGCATAAATTGCAGAGGACCTTACGATGGGCATGCAGCGCACGCGCGCACCGTGTGCTATCTATATTTATGCAAATTTTCCTAGCGCACGCTGAGCATGCGTTATAGACTAAATGCACTGGTTTATTACTTGCCAACTCAGTAATCCTTTCGTGCGGTGAGCGCGCATTAGTCCCTAAACGCGCTATTTTTGCCAATTTCAACCAACTTTTCAAACTTTATGTTTTTACTTCCTTTTGCTATTTTGACACCCCCAACCACCTCAACTTGAACAATTCATATATTATCATGTTCTGGTCACTCTATCCCTTGGGTGGGTCCGCACAAACTCCGAGATTGAATCTATTACCCTCTAAAACTTACATAAATAGCCAGAGTCAATTGTATAAATTTACGGGGCTTTACAATTATATGTCTATTAAACACATTTAGTGACTTGGATAGAGTGTGTTCCTGAACGTCTCTTCAATACGTACTATGACTTCATTTTTTTTTATTTTTCTGCAACTTTGATAGGTGTAAGACAGTAATAAAGGGTGTGTTTGGTATGAAGAGTATCACGCCCCGACCTCGGGGAGCGCGACCGGCGCTCAACCGAGATAACCCGGCCGAGCAAGCATGTTATATTTCCTTCTACCCAAACTCACCCGTGAATAAAGAGGAGATATATGCTATTAATTAAACACTGAGAGGATTTCATAAACAGCCCCAACTCTATTACCATTAGTTACTCTATTTTTAAGTATCAAAATACAAATACTTTCATAGTTTGAAGTGGAACATGTAATACATATACGACATTACTAGCTTGACTTTCCCAATGCCAATACACCCACACCATGTCTATGGAGATTCTAATAGATACAAAAAAGTACAATGATAGTGCCGACAACAAAGCTCCGGCTATACTTTAAAATATAATACACACGGAACAAAAGATGCACGACCCCGAAATGAAGTGGGGCTCACCAAGTCAGCTGGTAAGAGAGTGTACCACTATCACTGGTCAATACCTCCCGCTGTGGAACCACCTTCATCCATTAAAGATGCAGCGCTCTCGGCAAAAAGGGACGTTAGTACATGTCGAATAGTACTAGCATAAAAACCAAAACACCTATTCAAGGACAGCAAATACAACATGGATTTGATAAATCATGGTAACGAATAAAGGGCTTAGATAGCCGTTAAAGTCAAAGCAAATTTTTTAAGAGCTTCAAATAACCTTTATAAATTTTAAGTCGGGGATCCTCTGTAACAACCTTTTCATAAAGCGGCCATGCCGCCTCACCCCAATATATGCAGGTGGAGGTGCAATTATAATACCATAAACTCTACACAAAGTGGCCCTTCTGCATCACCCCAGTGTATGCGGGTGGAGGTGTAATCACAATGCCACAATTCTACACAAAGCTGCCATGCTGCCTCACCCCAATGTATGCGGGTGGAGGTGTAATCACAATGCCACAATTCTACACAAAGCTGCCATGCTGCCTCACCCCAATGTATGCGGGTGGAGGTGTAATCACAATGCCACAATTCTACACAAAGCTGCCATGCTGCCTCACCCCAATGTATGCGGGTGGAGGTGTAATCACAATGCCACAATTCTACACAAAGCTGCCATGCTGCCTCACCCCAATGTATGCGGGTGGAGGTGTAATCACAATGCCACAATTCTACACAAAGCTGCCATGCTGCCTCACCCCAATGTATGCGGGTGGAGGGGTAATCACAATAAAATAATTCTACACAAAGTGGCCCTGTCGCCTCATCCCAATGTATGCAGGTGGAGGTGTAATCACAATACCACAATTTAGATTCCCAAAACAATAATAGTTTGTACAAAGAGTTCTCTTCCAATCAACCATTTGGCACCTTTGGCCTTAGCAAGTGTAAGTACATAGGGTTTCATCATATGAGAAATAAGTGTTTGATTACATTGATTTCATACAAGGTTTTCTTCCCAAAAAGGGGTATAACATAATTAATTCGCAATAGAAAATCTTTAACATATGAGGGTTCATGCACGTTATGCAATTTGAGAATCACTTTACTAGCTTGAACATCCCACCTCAACAGTGTTTCAAGTTTGACTACACATGATGGAGTTTTGCAAGGATTCGGGAATTTCGATGCTAGAAGAAGAGTTTAGCCTTCATACCTCGAAAGATCTTTCCTTGGTGTAACAATAACGTCCCAACACTTCTAACGATGTTAATCTATAGAAGAGGGGAGAATTACAAGCATGATTAGAGGAATTCGTATGGAAAGAGCTGTTACACTGACGACCCAGTCCACCCTTAACTAATTCAAGAACAAAACCACCCAATATGGTTCAACAGCTTCCCCACAGTCTTTATTAGCTCATGCATGTGATACATCTAACCTCATCACCCATAATCAACCCAAACCCGAAATTGAAGAATTGGTGGAAGAAATTCTTACCTTTTTGAAGCCTTAGCAAGTTCCTTTTGATGAAATTCCAAGGTTTGATCAGAGTAGAGTATTGAAATTCTTAGTCCTCCCTTTTCTCTCTCTAGAATAGCTCTTCCTTCTCTCTAAAATGATAGGTAATACCCCAAAAATGAACCCTCAGGCTAGATAAACGAAATGGGGGTCGGGTTATAAAATTAGAAAAATGAAGCCCCGATGAAGATCAGCGGTCGCATATGCGACCACATAACACTTCTACGGTTCGCAAAATAGACTGCATAATGGCCTTCCAGAATTGGGCATTTCTGCTTCACTCCGCGACAGGTCTGCAGTCCGCAGAACAATTCAGCGGTCGCATAATGGACCGCTGAACTTCCTTTTGAAATTTCTCATGCTGGTTCTGTGATGGTATCTGCGGCCTGCAAAACGGTTTTATGGTCGTATAATGGTCCTCAAAATTGGCAAATCTCTCTGCTTCATTCCACGGCCGATTTACGGCCCACAAACTGGTTCTGCGGTTGCATCGTGGACCGCAGAACTGCCATGTTCCACAAATTTCTACAATCCTCAAATACATTAGCTTACCTTAGCACCACAAAACCTCGGGTTCTATGTGCAATTTCACGGGGCCTTATATCCTCCCCCGCTTAAGATCATTCATCCTTAAATGAGGGTCTAAATCCGCCATTAGCATTCAATATGACCCGATTGTTACTTCACACACCCACAATTCTAAATTTTGACTAAATCCCCAAATTCCCAAAAATTTCGGCAGAGTTTCTCTTTGAACTGGGCCTATCCACCTTACAGAGAATCCCATAAACAAATCCTAACAACATATACATAATCCAATGACACAACATAGCACAAAAACAACACCAATCGTGGCCTCATAAGCAATATATCACCAGAAAGGAACACCCTTAACATGAACTATACAAGTGATACATAATTCATAAGCAACAATTTCATAGCAATTCAAACAAATGAGGGCACTTCTTCTTCATTTCTTCCTCGGCCTCCCAAGTGGCCTCTTTAACCTGTTGGTTTCGCCATAGTACTTTCAAGAAGGAAATTTCTTTATTTCTTAGCTTTCGGAGAATGGCAACTCGAATTTCTTCATAGGTCAGTTCTTCATAACCTCAATAGTCTCAACTGGCACAATAAGTGATGTATCTCCAACCACCTTCTTCAACATGGATACATGAAACACCGGGTGCCCTAAAGACATCCCTGGAGGTAGTTGAAGCTTGTAAGCCACCCGACCAATCCTCTAAATGATTCTGTTTGGTCCAACGTACCTCGGACTCAACTTCCCTTTTTTACCAAACCGCATTGTTCCTTTCATGGGGGAAACCTTCAAGAATACCCAATCATCCTCTTTGAATTCTAAATCCCTGCGACGCACATCTGAATAGGACTTTTGATGAATTTGAGTAGTTTCCAACTAATCCTTAATGATCTTTACCTTCTCCATAGTTTGATGCATGAAGTTTGGTTCTATGAATTTCGCTTCCTCAATCTCGAACCACCCAATAGAGATCTACATATCCTACCATATAAAGCCTCAAACGGTGCCATCTAAATACTAGCATGATAACTGTTGCTATAGGCAAATTCTACGAGTGGCAAATGATCATCCCAGCTACCCTTGAAGTCAAGAACACAAGCGCGCAACATATCCTCACATACAACATGTGAACTGTGCCCCTCGATCTAAGATAATAGAAATTGGAGTGCCATGCAACCTGACTATTTCCTTGATATACCACAGAGCATATTATTCTGCTGTGTCGGTAGCCTTAACAGGTAAGAAGTGAGCTAATTTTGTGAGTCGATCCACAATCACCCAAATAGAGTCATACTTACGAGGCGTGCGAGGTAGTCCCACCACAAAGTCCATATTGATCCTTTCCTACTTCCATATTGGAATTTCTATGTTCTATGCCAACCCACCGGACCGTTGGTGTTCGGCCTTTACTTGTTGACAATTTTGACATCTCTTCACAAAGTCCACGACATTCTTCTTAATATCATTCCACCAGTAGACTTCCTTAATATCATGATACATCTTTGTAGAGCCCGGGTGCACGGAATACCAAGAAGTGTGAGTCTCGATCGTGATTCTTTCGCAGAGACCATCTACATTTGGAACACATAGTCGCCCTTGGTACCTTAGGGTACCATCATTCATGCCAAGAGAAAATTCCATGGACTTACGTTTATGACTCCCCTCCTTCAATTGTATCAACAACGGATCGTTGTATTGCTTCTTCCTGACCTCCACCACAAGCCATGATTCAACCCTATTTTGCACAATCACACCCCCTTCACTAGAGTCTGCAAGACGAACTCCCAAACTAGACAACCGATGAACCTCCTTGGCCAACGGCCTTTGATATGCCTCCAGGTGAACCAAGCTGCCCATAGATTTCCGACTAAGAGCATCTGCTACAACGTTAGCCTTCCCCGGATGATATATGATATCAATATCATAATCCTTGAGTAACTTAAGGCATCTTCTCTGCCTCAGATTCNGAAGCTTGTAAGCCACCCGACCAATCCTCTAAATGATTCTGTTTGGTCCAACGTACCTCGGACTCAACTTCCCTTTTTTACCAAACCGCATTGTTCCTTTCATGGGGGAAACCTTCAAGAATACCCAATCATCCTCTTTGAATTCTAAATCCCTGCGACGCACATCTGAATAGGACTTTTGATGAATTTGAGTAGTTTCCAACTAATCCTTAATGATCTTTACCTTCTCCATAGTTTGATGCATGAAGTTTGGTTCTATGAATTTCGCTTCCTCAATCTCGAACCACCCAATAGAGATCTACATATCCTACCATATAAAGCCTCAAACGGTGCCATCTAAATACTAGCATGATAACTGTTGCTATAGGCAAATTCTACGAGTGGCAAATGATCATCCCAGCTACCCTTGAAGTCAAGAACACAAGCGCGCAACATATCCTCACATACAACATGTGAACTGTGCCCCTCGATCTAAGATAATAGAAATTGGAGTGCCATGCAACCTGACTATTTCCTTGATATACCACAGAGCATA
>AWOL01S0053741.1:0-19505 GCA_000715115.1 Nicotiana otophora
TAGTAGTTTTCTTGTGGAATTGATCCTTTTAACCAATATTGATTATCTCGTACTGTCTGTGGCTAGATTCGGGGCATTTGGAGGCCGATTCGAGAGGCAAAGGCATTTCGAAGTAGGATTTCTGTGCGGTTGAGGTAAGTAATAGTCTTAAATCTTGTTTTGAGGGTATGAAACCCCAAGAATTGGTATAATATGAATATTTGGAGGTGACGCACATGCTAGGTGACGGGTGTGCGAGCGTACACTGTGAGGGATTGTGACTTGGTCCCTCCCATGAGACTGTATAGTCGAATAGCCATTGTTATTACTTGTTTTCCTTGTCTTTGAGAAATTGATTGCCTTTCATGTTAGAAACCATACTTAGGCCATATAATATCACTATTGGGACCCGCAACGGTCGTATACTTGTTGAATTGACTGCTAATGGCTGTCTTGTACTCAGTCACAATCATACTTGTGTGTTATATCTCTGTTTCCTCTCATTTCTTGTTGATATTCGTTGTATTTTCTGCTTGGGCGGGTTATTATGATATTCTGTGAGCCCGAGGGGCTGGAGAGGTTAGTGACTGAGATAGGGCCTGAGTGCCGAGCTGCGAGCTGTGAGGTATATGGATCGGGTTGCACGCCGCAACAAACCTTTAGGCTATATATATATATATATATATTTATTTGGATCGGGTTGCACGCCGCAACATTATTAGATCGGGCTGTGCGCCGCAGCAATATAGTGCTTGGGCTGAAGGAGCCCCTCCGAAGTCTGTACACCCCTAGTGAGCGCAGGTACCTATTGAGAGTGTGTATTGAGGGCTGAGAGCCCAGAGTATGAGCTGTTGAGATGAGTTGAGTGACTGCTGCCTTGAGAGGCTGTACTTGCTTTTATTTATTGTTGCACCTAGTTGTTATCTGTTGTTGTTGTTGTGAAATTTCTGGACGATTCATATTTGTTTTACTTGAGCTCGAATTGATTTGACTTACATTACCGGATTTGAAAGCATGTTCACTCTTTACTGAAAACTTTTGAAATGAACTGTATTTTTTTTTTATAGCTCGTCACTGCCTCTCAGTTCCTTATTTAATTCTATTATTTGCTGAGTTGGTTGTACTTATGCTGCACCCTGAACTTCATGTGCAGATCCAGGTGTGTATGGTTCTGGCGGTCGCTGTGTTCGTGCGCGAGCTGATTATCGGAGACTTATGAGGTAGCTGTCGACGTCCGCAGTCCTTGTTTCTCCTTTCGTATTATCTTTTCTCTCTTGTATTGGCATCTGGAACAAACTGTAGTAGACTCTGTTTCTAGATTGATTGTCAGATACTCATGATTTAGTGACACCTCGATGTCGGGCTATTATTTCGCACTTGTGTTTTGGGTTTTTACCTCGTTACTATGTATACCTTCAGTTAGTTTAATTGCTTTAGTTCACTTCTGTTCTATATTGAAAGCATATTGAGAATGTGTAGGCGCCATCACAACTGGTTAGGTATTTGGGTCGTGACAAGTTGGTATCAGAGCCTAGGTTACATAGGTCTCACGAGTCATGAGCAGATTTAGTAGAGTCTTGTGGATCGGCACGGAGACGTCTGTACTTATCTACAAGAGGCTACAGAACCCTTAGGAAACTCCACGTTCTTGAATTCTTATCGTGCGAATCTGTTGATTCTAGTAACTAAATATTTGTTGTTTCATTCTCTCACAGATGGTGAGGACTCATACTACTGGGCGGGATGGACAGCCACCAGTACCACCATCCAGGGCCGCGAGAGGCCGAGGTCGCGGTAGGGGCAGAGGTGCAGCCTGCACAGTAGCTGGGGCAGTACCTGCAGATCCACCAGTTGCCCCAGACCAGGACCAGATTCCAGTTGTTGATGCACCAGCTCAGGAACCACCTATGCCTATTGTGATTCCAGGCCTTTAGGAGGCCTTATCTCAGATTTTGACCGCGTGTACCAGTCTTGCTCAGGCAATCTCTGTTTCGACCGCAGCAGCCACTTCTCAAGCCGGGGGAGGTGCTCAGGCTCCCGCTACCAGCACACCAGAGTAGGTGGTACAGGGATTCCAGACACCGGGGGCACCACCAGCCCATCCGGTTGCAGCTGCTCAGGACTATGTGGTTCCTGCTACGCCTGAGGATGAGCAGCATAGATTGGAGAGGTTTGGGAGACTCCAGCCTCCATCTTTCAGTGGTGCAGAGGGACAGGATGCACAGGGTTTCTTGGACAGGTGTCAGAGGATACTCTGTACAGCAGGTATTCTAGAGACCAGTGGGTTCTCGTTCACTACCTTTTAGTTCTCTGGGGCTACATTTAGTTGGTGGGAGGCTTAGGAGAGGCATAGGCCGGTTGGCGCAGCGCCCCTTACCTGGCAGCAGTTCTCCGTTCTCTTTCTGGAGAAGTTTGTGCCTCAGTCCCGCAGAGAGGAGTTGTACTGACAGTTTGAGCAGCTTTGTCAGGGTGATATGTCTATGATGCAGTATGATATGTGATTCTCGGAGTTAGCTCGTCATGCTATCTAGTTGGTTTCCACACACAGGGAGAGTATCAGGAGATTTATAGATGGCCTCACTTATCAGTTGTGATTGCCTATGACCAGATGAGGTTGTCGACATTGCTCATCAAATTGAGATGGTTCGCAGTCAGGAGAGGGTTGGGAGGGAGGCCAAGAGGCCTCGTGGACAGGGAGGATTTAGCGGTGCTCCTTCTGGGGTCAGTTCCAGCACAGTAGAGGTCGTCCTTTTAGACATGCTGAGACGGCTCGTCCAGTTCACCATGGTGCATCATCTGGCCATGGTTCTCATAGTTATCAGCAGGATCATTCATCTCTTGGTGCCCTCCCAGCACAGAGTTCATCTCGTGCTCCATCGGGTCAGGGTTCGTCTATGCCAGGTCCTTCTGCCAGTTATCCTGGTGCTCAAGGCTCCCTTCAGTCCCCTGCACCAGCACCGGGGAGTTGTTATGAGTGTGGGAGTTTGGTCATATGAGGAGAAAGTGTCCCTGTATAGTGGGAGGTCCAGCTCTGAAAAGAAGCCAGTCTATGTCATCAGCACCATCCCTTCCACCACCCGCTCAGCCAGCCCGGGGTGGAGCCCAATCAGCTAGGGGTCGCCCGAGGGGGGAGGCAGATCAGGGAGTGGCCAGGCCAATTTCTATGCCCTCCCTGCCAAACCAGATTCCATTGCTTCAGATGCTGTGATTACAGGTATTGTCTCAGTTTGCCATAGATATGCCTCTGTATTATTTGACCCGGGTTCCACTTATTCATATATTTCCTCATATTTCACTCATTTTCTGGATATGCCCCATGAGTCTTTAGTTTCATCTATTTATATATCTACTCCTATGGGTGATACTATTATTGTGGACAGTATATATCGGTCATGTGTGGTGACTATTGGGTCTGGAGACCAGAGTGGATCTTTTGTTGCTCAGTATGATCGATTTTGATATGATATTGGGTATGGATTGGTTGTCTCCATGTCATGTTGTTCTAGATTGTCACGCTAAGGCTATGACGTTAGCAATGCCGGGGTTGCCGAGGGTTGAGTGGAGCAGTTCTATAGACTATGTTCCCAGTAGAGTGATTTCATACTTGAAGGCTTAGCGGATGGTTGAGAAGGGTTGTCTATCCTATTTGGCTTTTGTGAGGGATGTTAGTGTAGAGACTCCTACCATTGATTCTGTTTCGGTGGTGCATGATTTTTCGGATGTGTTTCCTGTAGACCTGTCGGGCATGCCGCTTGGCAGGGATATTGACTTCGGTATTGATTTGGTGCCCGGCACTTAGCCCATTTATATTTCACTGTATCGTATGGCACCAGAGTTGAAGGAGTTGAAGGGACAACTTCAGGAACTCCTTGATAAGGGGTTTATTCGGCCTAGCGTGTCACCTTGGGGTGCACCGGTTCTATTTGTAAAGAAGAAAGATGGTTCTATGAGGATGTGCATTGACTACAGGCAGTTGAACAAGGTCACAGTCAAGAACAAGTATCCTTTACCACATTTTGATGATCTATTTGACCAGCTTCAGGGGGTGAGGGTGTTCTCTAAGATTGATTTGAGGTCAGGGTATCACCGGCTGAAGATTCGGGATTCGGATATTCTTAAGACAGCTTTCAGGACCCGATATGGCCATTATGAGTTCCTTGTGATGTCTTTTGGGTTGACCAATGCCCCGATAGCGTTCATGCATTTGATGAACAGTGTGTTTCATCCTTATTTGGACTTGTTCGTTATTGTATTCATTGATGATATCCTGGTGTACTCTTGTAGCCAAAAGGAGCATGCCCAGCATCTAAGGATTGTGTTACAGAGATTGAGGAGGAGAAGCTTTATGCAAAGTTCTCCAAGTGTAAGTTTTGGCTCGGTTCAGTGGCGTTCTTGGGACACGTGGTGTCCAGCGAGGGTATCCAGGTGGATTCGCAGAAGATAAAGGTAGTGCAGAGTTGGCCCAGACTGTCCTCAGCCATGGAAATTAGGAGCTTTCTTGGTCTGGCGGGCTATTACCGTCGTTTTATGGAGGGTTTTTCATCTATTGCATCGCCCTTGACCAAATTGACCCAAAAGGGTGGTCTATTCAGGTGGTCAGATGAGTGCGAGGAGAGCTTTCAGAAGCTCAAGACTACTTTGACTTCAGCCCCAGTTCTAGTTTTGCCATCAGCTTCTGGTTCATACACAATGTATTGTGATGCCTCGCGGATAGGTATTGGATGTGTTCTGATGTAGGAGGGTAGAGTGATTGGTTATGCTTCGCCCCAATTGAATACCCATGAGAAGAACTATACTGTCCATGATCTTGAGTTAGCAGCTATTGTTCACGCCCTGAAGATTTGGCGGCACTATCTGTACGGGGTTCATTATGAGATCTACACTGATCACCGGAGTTTGCAGCATATGTTCAAGTAGAAGGATCTTAACTTGTGTCAGCGGAGGTGGTTGAAGCTTCTCAAGGACTATGACATCACCATTCTGTACCATCCCGGGAAGGCCAATGTAGTGGCCGATGCCTTGAGTCACCGGGCGAAGAGTTTGGGGAGTTTAGCGTATCTTCCAACAGCAGAGAGACCCTTGGCATTGGATGTTCATGCCTTAGCTAGCCAGCTTGTCAGATTGGATATTTCGGAGCCGACTCGTGTATTTTCTTGTGTGGTCTCTAGGTCTTCTCTTTATGATCGTATCAGGGAGCGTCAATATAATGACTTCCATCTACTCATCCTCCAGGATAGGGTTCGGCGAGGTGATGCTAGAGATGTGACTATTGGTGATGATGGCGTGTTGAGGATGCAGGGCCGGATATGTGTGCCCAATGTGGATGGGCTTCGGGAGTTGATTCTTGAAGAGGCCCACAGCTCGCGGTATTCCATTCATCCAGGTGCTGCAAAGATGTACCAGGATTTGAGACAGCACTATTGGTGGAGGAGGATGAAGAAGGATATAGTTGGGTTTGTGGCTCGGTGTCTCAACTGTCAAAAGGTTAAGTATGAGTATCAGAGACCGGGTGGCTTGCTTCCGAGGTTAGAGATCCTAGAGTGGAAGTGGGAGCGGATCACCATGGATTTTGTAGTTGGGCTCCCACGGATTTCGAGGAAGTTCGATGCTATTTGGGTGATTGTGGATCGGCTGACCAAGTTTGTGCACTTCATTCCAGTTGGTACTACTTACTCTTTAGAGCGGTTGGCTGAGATTTACATCCGAGAGATTGTTCGCCTTTATGGTGTCCCAGTTTCTATCATTTCGGATAGAGGCACACAGTTTACATCGCAGTTTTGGAGGGGCGTGCAGCGAGAGTTGGGTACTCAGGTTGAGTTGAGCATAACCTTTCACCCTCAGACGAACGGACAGCCCGAGCGCACTATCCAGATATTGGAGGACATGTTACGCGCTTGTGTCATTAATTTTGGGGGTTCATGGGACCAGTATCTGCCACTCGCGGAGTTTGCATATAACAATAGTTATCAGTCGAGCATTCATATGGCTCCATACGAGGCTTTATATGGGAGGCAGTGTAGCTCTCCGGTGGGATGGTTTGAGCCAGGTGAGGCTAGGCTCTTGGGTACATACTTGGTCCAGGATGCGTTAGACAAGGTGAAATTGATTCAGGAGCGGCTTCGCACGGCGCAGTCTAAGAAGAAGAGCTATGCTAACAGGAAGGTCTGTGATGTGTCTTTCATGGTCGGGGAGAAATTTTTGTTGAAGGTATCACCCATGAAGGGTGTTATGAGGTTTGGGAAGAGGGGCAAATTGAGCCCTCGGTTCATTGGGCCTTCTGAGGTACTTAAGAGGATCGGGGAGGTGGCTTACAATCTTGCCTTGCTACCTAGCTTGTCGAGTGTGCATCCAGTATTTCATGTTTCTATGCTCCGAAAGTATATCGGTGATCCGTCCCATGTTTTGGATTACATCACGGTTTAGTTGGATGGTGATATGACTTATGCTATGGAGTCAGTGGCCATTTTGGAGCGGTAGGTTCGGAAGTTGAGATCAAAGGATATAGCTTCAGTGAAGGTGCAGTGGAGAGTTCAGCCTGTGGAGGAGGCCACTTGGGAGATCGAGCGGCAGATGCGGAGTAGATATCCACACCTATTTGAGACTCCAGGTATGTTTCTAGACCCGTTCGAGGATGAACGTTTGTTTAAGAGGGGGGAGGATGTAATGACTCGGCCGGTCGTTTCGAGAGTTATAGCCCCGTTTCTCCCATTTCTGCTTCTTTTGTGCTTTATAGCTGTATTATGTCTTACCGGGTTGGTTGGCTCGGGTCCGGAGTGATTTTGGAGTAAATTGAGACACTTAGCCTCTTAATTGGAAGCTTAAGTTGGAAAAGTCAATTGGATGTTGAATTGTGGGAAAACGATCTCGGATTTGAATTTTTATGATTCTGTTAGCTCCGTTAGGTGATTTTGGACTTAGGAGCGCGTCCGGAATGTAATTTGGAGGTCCGTAGTAGAATTAGGCTTGAATTGGCGAAAGTTAGAATTTTTGGCGATTTTGGCCGGCAGTGAAAATTTTGATATCGGGGGTCGGATTAGATTTCTGGAAGTTAGAATAGGTTCGTGGTGTCATTTTTACTTGTATGTAAAATTTGAGGTCAATCGGACATGGTTTGGTAGGTTTCGGCGTCGTTTGTGGAATTTAGAAGTTTAGAAGTTCTTTAGGCTTGAATCCGGGTGTAATTGGTGTTTTGATGTTGTATTGAGTGATTCGAAGGTTTGACTAAGTTCGCATGGGGTTATATGACTTGTTGGTAAGATTGGTTGAGGTCCCGGAAGCCTCGGGGCAATTTCAGGTGGTTAACGGCTTGATGGGAGTTGAGGAATTGTAGCTGAAGCTGCTGCTACTGGTGTAACCGCACCTGCAGAGTGGGAACCATAGGTGCGAGCCCGCAGAAGCGAAGGAGGAGCCGCATATGCGGCTAAGGAGGACCTGGGCAGAGGACGCAGGTGCGATGGCATTCCCGCACCTGTGATGGTCACAGAAGCGGATGTAGGGGAGCAGGTGCGAGTTTGAACCGCAAGTGCGATGCAATTCCCTTACCCGCAAAGACCGCAGATGCAGTCACTTGATCGCAAGAGCAGAGGCAGTGTGTAGGGATTTTTTCGTAGAAGCGGGCTTTGCCCGCAAATGCGGAAATGGAGCCGCATGTGCAAGATGTCTGGCAGAACCTATAAATAGAACACTTCAATATTTTTCACCATTTTCATCATTTTTGAGCTCGGATTTTGGGGATTTTGAGAGAGATTTCGGAGTAATCACTGAGGTAAGTTCCTTGTGCCTATTTATCTTCAATAATGGTGTTTCCCCACTGATTTTGCACCTAGTTGGTGAGTGTTTGAGGTGATATTTGGGAGATTAGGACTTGGGAATTAGAGAGTGAATTTTGGGGGTTTGGAGGGAAAATTGAGGTCGAATTTTGATAAATTTGGTATAGTTAGACTCGTGAGTGAATAGGCTTTCAGGTTTTTTAACTTTCGTTGGGTTTCGAGACGTGGGCCCGGGGGGTGGGTTTAGTCGATTTCGGATTTTAGGCTATATTTTAGTAGTTTTCTTGTGGAATTGATCTTTTTAATCAATATTGATTATCTCGTACTGTATGTGGCTAGATTCGGGGCATTTGGAGGCTGATTTGAGAGGCAAACGCATTTCGAAGTAGGATTTCTGTGCGGTTAAGGTAAGTAACAGACTTAAATCTTGTTTTGAGGGGATGAAACCCGAGAATTGGTATAATGTAAATATTTGGAGGTGACGCACATGTTAAGTGACGGGCGTCCTAGCGTGTACTGTGAGGGATTGTGACTTGGTCCGTCCCGTGAGACTGTATAGTCGAATAGCCATTGTTATTACTTGTTTTCCTTGTCTTTGAGAAATTGACTGCCTTTCATGTTAGAAACCATGCTTAGGCCATATGATATCACTGTTGGGACTCGCAGCGATCGTATACTTGTTGAATTGACTGCTAATGACTGTCTTGTACTCAGTCACAATCTTACTTGTATGTTATATCTCTGTTTCCTCTCATTTCTTGTTAATACTTGTTGTAGTTTCTGCTTGGGCTGGTTATTATGATATTATGTGAGCCCGAGGGGCTGGAGAGGTTAGTGACTGAGATAGGGCCTGAGCTGCGAACTGTGAGGTATATGGATCGGATTGCACACCGCAACAAACCTTCGGGATATATATATATGGATCGGGTTGCACGCTGCAACAATATTGGATCAGGCTGCGCGCCGCAGCAATATAGCGCTTGGGCTGAAGGAGCCCCTTCGGAGTCTGTACACCCCCAGTGAGCGCAGGTACCTATTGAGAGTGTGTATTGAGGGCTGAAAGCCGAGAGTATGAGCTGTTGAGATGAGTTGAGTGACTCCTGCCTTGAGAGGATGTACTTGCTTTTATTTATTATTTCACCTAGTTGTTATCTGTTATTGTTGTGAAATTTTTGGAAGATTCATATCTGTTTTACTTGAGCTCGAACAGATTTGACTTACACCACCGGATTTGAAAGCATGTTCACTCTTTACTGAAAACTTTTGAAATGAACTGTATTTTTTTGCTTTATAGCTCGTCACTGCCTCTCAGTTCCTTATTTAATTTTGTTACTTGCTGAGTTGGTTGTACTCATGCTACACCCTGCACTTCATGTGCAGATTCAGGTGTGTACGGTTCTGGCGGTCGCTGAGTTCGTGCGCGAGCAGATTATCGAAGACTTGCGAGGTAGCTGCCGGTGTCCGCAGTCCTTGTTTCTCCTTTCGTATTATGTTTTCTCTCTTGTATTGTCATTTGGCACAGACTGTAGTAGACTCTGTTTCTAGATTGGTTCTCAGATGCTCATGACTTAGTGACACCCTGATGTCGGGCTATCATTCCGCACCTGTGTTTTGGGTTTTTACCCCGTTACTATGTAAACCTTCAGTTAGTTTAATTGCTTTAGTTCACTTCTGTTATATATTGAAAGCATATTAAGAATATCGGCTTGCCTAGTTCAACAATAGACGCCATCACGACTGGTTAGGTATTTGGATCGTGACAATATATATATATATATATATATATATATATATACTAAGTGTATAGTATATAAGCTATATTCGATATAACATTAGCTATATTAAGATATATACTATAACATGCTAATGTTATAGTATATACTATATACTATATTCGATATAACATTAGCTAATGTTATATCGAATATAGCTTATATACTATACACTTAGTATATATATATATATATATATATATATACACACACACACACACACTTCGTATTACAACTTTAACTATATATAGCATGTTATAGTATATGTTAGTGTATTCATTTTTTGTATTACAAAATAAAGCGTTAACGGATTAAATTTATATTATTTAGATAGTAAATATTAATGTGATTCAAAAGTTTGACCATNGGAAACATTTTGTTTTTAATATTCATCGATGCATCTAAGTTATAAGTCGATGAATCAATTTACAAATAGATATATTTGATGATGATCAATTATATATACTAATTAGATTAATGCTTCTTCACAAGTCTATCCCCAAAAGAACCCGACCCTGTGGCTCTAGCGCTTCGTGTTCTTATATATATGCGGCTATACCTATATATATATATATACACACACACACACACACACACGCACACTTTGTTGTACTACTTTAACTATATATAACTTGTTATAGTATATGTTAGTGTATTCATTATTTGTATTACAAAATAAAGTATTAACGGATTATATTTATATTATTTATATAGTAAATATTAAAGTGATTTAAAAGTTTGACCATGTTTGATCTAATAACCGACCAACTTGGGCCGGTTATTTTCCAGGAAATAAAATATACCGACCAACTTTGGTCGGTATGTAATTTAAAAAAAATATAAAATATTTTTTTTGTAGTTTCCGTCCGTGTTGGACGGATTTTTGGTCGCTTTTGTTGACCGACCAACATTGGTCGGTATGACTTGTCGGTTTTTCCCTGATTTCTAGTAGTGCTATATCAAGATAGGAATATTCCTTTTGAAGGTGCACAAACTGTCTCCTAAGAGCGGCGCGAGCAAAAGCGTTGACAGCAGAACCTTTCGAAACTATATTTTAGCTGGAGTTTTAGCATGTTCATGTGCTAACGAAGATAAGAGACATGCATCGCTTGATGGATGTATTTTGTATTCGGCTCGAAAACTGGAGTTGGTGCTCGATCGAATGCTTCTCTAATCTCACGACCTCTGACAAAAAAGAAAGAAAAAAATCAGCATCAAAGTCCAGGCCGGACTGCATCTCCATGAGTTACGTAGGCTCTCCAACAATGATTCCGACCAGTAACAGAAAAAGTAAAAGCTTGGCGAAGCCGATTTCAAGCATAGCAGCATCATCACTAGTCACTAGACATGGCGGCTAAACTCTAGTGGTCGCGTTTGGGGAAGCTTTGGATGATGATGAGTCTAACTGGAAAGTCAAAGAAAAAGTTCTCTTTCTCGACTCACTAGTTGCACCTCTAATTATCTGTTGCAACTAGTGAGCGCATATCATACGCAGAAGGTGTTCTTTATCTGTTGGTCCTAACTACATGCATATCAATGAAGCTTGCTCGAGTTGGGAATTAATTTGGTGGTGAAACTAAATTTTAGTGCACATGGCTTTGTCCCTAGTCACTATCCAGTGCAAGCTTAAATCTTCAAAGTTATAATATTCATGTTCAAGTTCTTCTCTGTGTCACAACAAGGGCACAAAACATGAGACTTTGTTAATTATGCTTGAATTTGTTTGGAAAAAGAAAAAAATGGATGCATGGTACTTCAAGACTCATCCTTAATATCGGACAAGCCTTGAAGCAGGGAGGGGCATCTGTAGACGTATAAAATTTATTGGCTCTAATCCATGCAAAATTTGGATTAAATTCAATTAGGTTAAATAATTAATTTGGACTTTACAAATTAAATTAGTCTATTTTATTATTTTCAAGTCCAAGGTCCATTTCATCTTAAGGCCCAGACTCATGCCATGTGTCAAGTGACATGGTATATCCAGTCAAACTGCAAGCCAACAAGATGACGCCACGTGTTAAATGATGTGGCAATCCAAGTCAAAAGGCAAGAACCAACCATAGGTCGCCAAGTGGCTAAAATGACATGTCTTAGCCAATCACAAGCAAGTTTATCACATAGCTTGTGAGATAAGTTTGACGATTCACATGAGCCAATCAGAATCAAGCAGGGGAGTTCCTATGTAACTGGACTGTCCATCCTCTGCAACTATAAATAGAGGGTTACATAACTCTCTGGGGACATTCAGAGTTGGAGAAGAGTATTCCGCAATTGGTGAAAGCGTCCACAAACGGAAAGATCAATCATCAAGTGCAAAGATCTTCAACAAAAGAGTGATCAGCGGAGTTCTTCCTGGAGATCAATCCGAAACAACTAAGTGCTGCTCGACTTTCTTGGTGATTAAATACATCACAAAGAGGTATGCATCATCCTACATTCGAGAAAGACGCTTCTCAAGGCCTCAAATCACGGAGAATTTTAGAGAGGAGAATCAAGGTATACATAGAATTGTACTCACAAATATTCATCAATAAAATCTCTTTTTCTTCATACTCCCTCTGTTCTAGTTTATGTGAACCTATTTTATTTTTGGTCTGTTCCAAAAAGAATGACCCCTTTCTAAATTTGGAAACAATTTAGCTTAAACTTTCAATTCTACCAATAATGAGAAACTTTTATAACCACACAAATACTCTACACCCCTTTCTGATATGTTTAGGACCACAAATTCCAAAAGTTTTTATTTTTTCTTAAGCTTCGTACCCAGTCAAACAGGTTCACATAAATTGAAACGCAGTGAGTATTATTTTTATTGCCGTTTATTTTCCGTACTATAAAAATTTGTTGCGAACAGATGGTTCCTAAGATGGTTGTGTTTTTCTCCGCGGAATAGTGTTCGTGTGTATGTACTGATTTGAATATGGAGGAGGGTATTACAAGTGGCTGCCGTGGAAAAAAATAATAGGTGGGACGGGATATATAGAACGGTTGGGGGTTTCTAGCGTGAAGGCCAGGGAAGTGGTGGCAGTTGTAGGTGTCGATGGTGACAGTTAAGATTACGGCTGTGCATAATTTGGTAAATACCGAATTATCATACTGAAATCGAAAATTTTTGTATTCGGTATTCGATATTTTGATATTCGGTATGGTATTTGGTTTAAGTTTTAAAAAAAATTAGTATTAGGTATGGTATTTGGTATTTTAAAATGAAATACCGAAATACCGATACCGTACCGAAATATATATTATATTACACAATACACATTTTATTAGTTATACATAAATATAAGAAATCTAAAATTTTACTTTTCTTTAATCTCTAAGTTCATCAATTAACTCTAAGCAAGTAACAAGATATTTCTCTAAGTTTTTCTCTCTCTAGGTTGATATTTGCTGGTTTTGGACAAAATTTTTGTCAACAGACATTTTTAGTTTAGTACTTTTGAGTACTTTAATTAAGAATATTACTGTCTATGACTCTATGCACTAGTTAGTATTCAAACCGAATAAACCGAAGTTACCGAACCGAATAAATCAAAATCGAAAGGAGAAAAACCGAACCATACCGAATTTAATTAGGTACGGTATTGGTATAGCATTTTACGAAATCGAATACCGAACCAAAATGTCTAAATACCGTACCGTACTAACGACGAACACCCATGATTAAGGTGGGATGATCTGTGTTACTGTGGTGGAGAAAGGTTTTCTATGGTTGATGGGAGGTGGTGGTGTTAGATATGAGTTAGGCGAGCTATGCTGTAAAGGAAAGAAAGAAAAACAATTAGAAATTTGTTAAATTCATTTTTCAAAAAATGCGGGACTTAAAAATTAAGCATGTCAAACAATAAAAGGCTAAGTATGCAATGTGTCTTTTAAGTCCGGTGATTGAAGATGTTCTCATTCCATTGAGTAAAAGTGTTAAAATAACCAAGAATCTAAAGTTGAATGACAGACTTTAAAATCTTGTGCAAATTTAGAAAACACTATGAATTTTTAGCTAAGAATATTTTAAGGATTACATCTAAATTTATTTATTTTTATTTTCCGCATAGATAATGTAAGGCTCGATTGAAAAGAGCTAAGTTCAGCAGAAACCAAAATTTGATTATGGAATTGGAATTCACTATTGCCTCGTCACTTTCTGCCACTATTCTCCGGCCTCCTGCTGTCACTCATGGACAAAAATATTAAGCATATTTAATATAATTACTAGGATAGTAATTACACAATGTAATAATATAATAATTATATATACCTATTTGTTTGGCGCAACATATTATAATGTAATTTTATGTGTCATATTTGGTTGTACAAATACAGTTATATAGTTAAATATTTTAAATAAATATTAAATAAACTCTTAAATTTAATTTTTATAAATAGACAAATGAATAAAATTTAATGTGAAACTGTTTACCCGTAACACGGTATAGTTGAATTTATAACGTGGTTCATAGACAAACGAATCGATTTGATCCCAAAATGAAGATCGAATAAAATGCGAGAGTTCGCGTTGAAATCGAGATAAGACAACAAATAGCTTGGTTTCGGGAGCAGGGCTTTCGAAGATAGCAATAAGAATATTGATAGACAGAAAATAAAGTATTATTGAGCTTAGAATAATGTATAGCATAAGTTTGTTAGAATTTTCGTATCTTACAATAGTTGTTGAAGTCACTATTTATAGCTACTCCTAAAGAACAAGGTCCTAGGATCAAGCCCCTCTTAAATGACAATTATATGGGCCATTGATGAATATATAATAGCAGGTTCTGAATACTAAAATTCTCTGTAACGGATAATGTATTTAATAGTGAGGAATATTATTCATGTCATCCGGTGAGATTTTACTCATAAGTTCTTTTCTCTAAAATCAGTGCTCCAATCATAACACCAGTTCAACTTCATTAGCATATTTTATGTTTTCATACCACCTAAAAATTAGAAATTGATGTATGTTTCATACCACTTGGAAGTTTGTGCATTTATGTATAGCATTTTTACATTTTACCATTTTTTCACAATGGTTCTGCATTTTTTTCACTTAAATTTTTTATGGTTACTATGATCGTTTAATCTCATTCCTTAGATCATCTCTTAGGACATTCATAGGGCGAAGTGTAAAGCATCTTACCTAGATATCTTTTAAATGAAATGAATTATTTTCATGTATAAAGAAGATAAAATTATCAAGTATTATGCAAGAGAGGCCACACATACGTTCTAATAAAGATAGTGTGTACGAATATTTTCCAAATGTCATCTTCTATGTTGATAATATTGTGCATCTGTATCATGATTGCGTTGAACTTGGGATTCCCGATGAGAAGTGTGCTAAGTCGGATAGTTTGTTATTACATATTATGTCAAAAGCTCACTATTAAGTTTATAGTCCTAAATGATGAGGCCAACTTAAACAGGATTGTATAAAATTACTCGCCCCGGGTAGTGTAAAGTGCTCTTTGTCAACTATTCACTGAAACTTATACGAAATTATTTTGAGATAGCATGAATAAATATGTAGTATAGGTGTTTCTATTTGTCCCCTTATCTATTGTCTCCTGCTTTGATAGTGTTACTTTTACTCTGTTAAGTGTCTTTTGATTGTTGAAAATATGGGTGAAATCTTTTAATTTGACTTTTCACTTGCATACTATTGGTATCTATCTAACTTTTAATTCAATTTTAAATATGTAGGAAAATTTTGGGGTTGAAATTGAAAATGATGTCCTAAAATCAAATTGATTTACCGGAAGCAAATGATGAAGAGTTTTGGACAATTACGATGCTTGTGATACACTATGGATATATATAGTTTTGTAAAGTTAATGGCTAGCGGGCACCTTGAAGCAATTGATGTTATTATTTGATGTCGTATATGAAATATTTATTTTTTGAAGTTCATTTCAAGTATATGCATCTGAAATATTTTTTATTACTTCTTAGTTAGTTAAATTAATTACGGTAGTGTTTGAGATCTCCATACTAAAGTTAATGTGTTTGAAATAAATATGATTATCAAATATATGTAAAAAAAATTATTTTTTTAAACACAAAATTGTGGCTTGTATATTAGTTATAATACACGCTTCAAAGTGTGGCCTTAGGGTATGACAAAAATGTGGCGTGTATAGTAATAAAGGCCACGCATTGCAAGTGTTGCTATAAGAGCAACACTTGAAAATGGTGGCCTATAAGATAACAAAGGACACACTTCAAAAGTGTAGCTATAGGATAAGAAAAGGGTGGCCATTGAAACCGTGGCCTTTGCCTAATGAAAAGCGTTGCCTTAGGGCAAAGGTTACGCTTGCTTAAGTCACTCCCTAAAAAGTGTTGTCTTAGGTCAAAAAGTGTGGCCGTTGATCAAAGGCCACACTTTTTGGGTATGGTTAAAGGCCTAAAATGTTGTAGTGAATGTTCCCTTCAGAGTCTGTCCGGTGTCAACCGAAGCTGCTGTCATTGGTTGGTTTCCACTTGCTTCGCCTTCCGTCTATCTCCGGTTCCACGTGTCGCTCTATTATTCGAGTATTTAATATAAACCAATTTTACCATATACAGAAACATATATATGCATATAAAATACTAAATTTTATTTATTAGTATTAGATATTAAAAATTACCTTATGATTACACCATTTAATTGCCACCAAGAGTATAATTGGTCTTCGTTAATTGTATTAAATTACATGTTGATTAGATAACTGTGTGGCGAAACTAGAGGTAGCAAAATGGTTAAATGAAAATAGTTATCCACCCATATTATCCATTAGAAAATGGGTTGGATAATGAACATTTTAAAAACGGATCGAATATGGATAAGAACCATATTATCCACTTAGAAAATGGATAACAAATGGATAACTAATGGATTTAACTTTTACATTTCTAAAGCCTCAAATTTGGGGCTACTCAAGGTTGGGAGACTAGAAATTCTCCCAAGAGTGACTATATTCAAGAAGCAATGGATAATATGAATAACCATATTATCCGTCGGATAACCCATTTTTTATCCGTATTAAATATGAGCCGGATAAGATAATTTATTAGTTTTTTAAATTATCTAATTTCGACCCGCTCATATCCTACCCAACCCGCCCGTTTGCCACTCATAAGCGAGACAAACAATCCAAAGCTATATAGTTATACTAAATTACAATTGCAAGATAGACTTTCCAAACAGGCAATATCCAGGTTAGCACCTTTATAGCCTGTTTGGCCAAGCTTTTTTTTAGGCTAGAAGTGGTTTTTTTAAACCAAAAGTATTTTTTTCCAAAAGTTGATGTGTTTGGCCAAACTTTGGAATGAAAAAAGTGCTTTTTAAGAGAAGCAAAAGCAGTTTTGGAGAAGGAGAAAAAAGTAGCTTCTCTCCAAAATCACTTTTTTGAAAAATACTTTTGAGAAAAATACACTTAGAATGAGTTTTTAAAAGCTTGGTCAAACATTAATTATTGCTCAGAAGTACTTTTCAAATTAATTAGCCAAACACAAACTGCTTCTCACTGAAAGTACTTTTGAGAAAAATGCTTTTAAGAAAAAGCACTTCTCGAAATAAGCTGATTTTTGTAGCTTGGCCAAACATGCTGTTACACTGGCTGAACTGGTTTAGACCTTCTTTGTCGTTCACTTTATTGTCATTGTCTGCCGTAGGGGTGTTTGTCGGTCGGTACGATATGGTATTTAGATATTTCGATTCGATATTTTTGGTATTCGATTTCTTAAAATATTATACCAATACCGTACCTAATTAAATTCGGTATGGTTCGGTTTTTCTCCTTTCGGTTTCAGTTTATTCAGTTCGGTAACTTCAGTTTATTCAACTTGAATACTAACTAGTGCATAGAGTCATAGACTGTAATATTCTTAATTACAGTACTCAAGTACAAAACTAAAAATATTTGTTTTCAAAAGTTTTGTCCAATATCAACCCAGAGAGAAAACTGTACATAAAAGAATAAATTTGATCATTAGAAATGTCTTGTTACTTACTTAGAGTTAATTGATGAACTTAGAAAATAAAAGAACGTGAAATTTTAGATTTTTTATATCTATGTTATAGTTAATAATATGTGTATTGCGTAATATAATATATACTCCCTCTGTTCCAGTTTATGTGAACCTATTTCCTTTTTGGTCCGTTCCAAAAAGAATGACCCCTTTCTAAATTTGGTAACAATTTAGCTTAAACCTACAATTTTACTCTTAATGAGAAACTTTTATAACCACACAAATACTCCGGGCCCCTTTTTGATTTGTTTAGGACCACAAATTCTAAAAGTCTTCATTTTTTCTTAAACTCCGTATCCAGTCAAGTAGGTTCACATAAATTGGAACAGAGGGAGTATTTCGGTACGGTATCGATATTTCGGTATTTCATTTTAAAATACCAAATGGCATACCAAATACCATTTTTTTTAAAACTTAAACCAAATATCATACTGAATACCAAAATATCGAATACCAAATACTAAAATTTTCGGTTTCGGTACGGTAATTCGATATTTATCATGCAAAACCCTACATTTATTCCTTCTCATTGCTTTGTAGAAATAGTATAAAATAAAGTAAATTACTCCGTCAATTTCATTTAGTGTGATTCTATTTTTCTATAGTTTGTGTAAACAATAATGATTTATTTTAAAATTTTAGCACATAATTTAACTTAAATTTTTTTTATCTTAATGAAAAATTAATTTTATAGCTATATAAATGATATATTTAAGATCGTACATTATAAAATCTTACAGCTTCCTTACCTTTATTAAGTAAAGATAAGGTCCGCGTACCTCATTTCACCGGGCTTGTTGTATTTTAAAATCTTGTAACCACACAAATATTATATTTAGTTAGCATCACAAAATTCAAAATTTTCTTTTTATTTTGAATATACAAACCTCACTTAGAATGAACGGCATATATATATTTTCGTTTTGACGAATTTTACCCGCCCCGATGCCAATTCAACAGGTTTTTCTAGTATAGAGACTTATCTATCTGCAGTTAATCTTGCATGTAAAAAAAAGGTTTTGCCATCTCTTTCTCCTCTATTTTCTCTTTATTTACCTTCTCTTTATTTTCCCAAACAAGGTCAGTTGGAGCCTTAATTAATAGAATCAGTCTTTCTAGTGAAATGCCTGTTAATCGGTAAGTAAACATCTTTCATTTTTCTCCCTAAAACAAGCAAAATGAGATATGAAGAACAAGTGAAAGTCAACATCAGCCTGCCCTTGCCTCTTTTCTTTTAGTTGACCAATATTCATTATCATGCCCCTTTTGGATAATTTCTATTTTTTGTACTCAACTTTGGTCCAGCTGATTTACATAAAGTTGAAGTCTTTTCTTCTTTTGAAAGTATTCTTTGTATTTGAAGATGTCAAGTATTTCTGGGTATAGTTCAACTTCCTCTGAATAAGAAAAATTAATGAAAAGATTGATTTTTTGTTTGTTTGTAAGTGATTTTCATTAATAGCATTAGATCCCCACAACCCCACATGTGTTCTTGTTTGGTTGTTTTGACATTGTTTCATGAATTTACTGGATAATGCTTAGAGTTGGTAATTTCTATAGAGGAGTCAACATTTGTCCAGCTTATTTTTATTAAGTTGTAGCTTTTTCCTCTTCTTGCCTGTTGAAAATATTTTTGGTTTTGAAGATGTCCATTGTTATTTGGGTGTGGTTGAACTTCGTTTGGTTGACAAAAATTAATGAAAAGATTGTTAGCTATTTTTTATAATGGTTAATTTCATTGTATAGCATTAGATCCCACAATAGTACATTTCTGGTTGACTTGTTTTGACTTTGTTTCATGAATTCAGAGGCAATACGTAGAGTTGGTAATTCTTTTAGAAGACTCAACTTTGATCCAGCTGATCTTCACATTATTTTCAGTCGTCTTATTTGCCTTTTGAAAGTGTTGCATATTTGAGGATATCATAATTATCTCATTGCGAAGGATAGCTAATGTCATCATTTAGCATTAGAT
>AWOL01S0053741.1:21353-109089 GCA_000715115.1 Nicotiana otophora
CCAAAAAAAAAAACCCCCCACCCCCAAAAAACAAAAACCCCATAACTAGTTTGGTTGCTTTGACATTGTTTCATGAACTTATGCATAATGCTTATAGTTGGTAAATATTGATAGAAAATGTAGAGAACTTCTAGTGTTGGATACCGATAATTTTTTTTCTAAATCTAATTACTGAGTAGTAGAATGAAACAAGCCCAGATAGAGCAGAACTAATATTAAAGATTCATACAGCCAACCCTTACTAGTTTTGAATCGAGGCACAGTTGCTCTTTGTGCTTAGAAGTTTTTAAGGTTTAAGAATTCATCAGTTTATTGCTGGATAAAGACGTTGTTTTTTCAGAAAGTTGTCCTCTTTATTAGTAGTCATTTGCACCTTTACCCTTCTTACTTCTAGTTTATCTGAAATAGGTTGATTTCATTAATTTTATCGCTCATTTATTGAGTTACGTGACAATGTATATGGGAATTGTCTTTTATTACTCGTTTTTTTTTTTTCGAGGCTTAGAATGAAATGTTGTGTACTCAAACACCTCTATTTGTTTCTCTCTTATTTTATTGCCATTAATCTGATGCTTACTGAACATTCTTCTACTGACGATAAGACTAATTTCCAGATTCTAATATCAATAATCAATCTTCATCAAATATGCTGCCTCCACGTCCCAGTGGGTTACATCCATCCTTGTTTCTTGCATCTTCAGATGTCAGGGCATCATCTGATAATCATGAAACCAGGTTGAACTCTGATCAAATTCGTGAATCGCCTACTGAGAGTGCTAGCTCAAGAGATACTTGGCCAGCTGCTGATGCCGCGACTCATGTAAAGCTTGAGAATGGGAAAGCTGAGAAGGGTTATTATGAGCAGTCTGTAATTCACCAGCTTTCTGGTTCAACTAAGATTTATCTTCTTGATATAGCTAGAGAACGAGTGGATATAATTTCTGAGAAAATGCATTTGCTCCCCAACGAGCATTTAGAAGAGCTAAAAGGTAGGCTTCGGAGGATGCTTGAGGGGGGTGGGGGCTCTCAGCAAAAAGATGAATTTTTGGTTTTGCAGAGGGTCATTCGGAGTAGGTCTGATTTAGTTGCCAAGACACTGATTAGAGCTCATCGAGTTCAGTTGGAAATTCTTGTCGCTATTAACTCTGGAATTCAGGCGTTCCTGCACCCAAGTGTCAGTATTTCTCAGACTTCCCTGATTGCGGTTTTTGTGTACAAGAGATGTCGGAATATAGCATGCCAAAGTCAGTTGCCGGCTGATGATTGCTACTGTGAGATATGCACTAATAGGAAGGGTTTCTGTAGCCTATGTATGTGTATAATCTGCAACAAATTTGATTTTGAAGTGAATACGTGCCGGTGGATTGGCTGCGACTCGTGTGCTCATTGGACTCACACAGACTGTGCAATTCGCGATAAACAAATTGGAATGGGCTCTTCCCCATCAAATGGACTGGACTCTTCTGAATTGCTATTCAGGTGCAGAGCATGCAATCGCACGTCTGAGCTTTTAGGTTGGGTGAAAGATGTCTTCCAACACTGTGCACCGACCTGGGACAGAGAATCTTTGCTGAGAGAACTCAATGTTGTAAGTAAGATCTTCTGTGTAAGCGAGGACGCAAAAGGGAGACGACTATTTTGGAAGTCCGAGGAGCTCATAGAAAAATTAAAGAGCGGAGTGGCAGAAACAACAGCTTGCAGGGTCATATTAACTTTTTTCCAAGGTATATCTCACGACTTAATGCTCTAGTGCAATTGGTCTTTCTGGAAATGTATGTGCTCTTTTTAGAAATGTATGCACGGGGAGGTAGAATCTATAATGTGGTTGGGCGGTTTGTTAAGGGAAAGTGTTTGCTCCTGTGAGCTATTAGGAAAAACTACAAACATGTCAAATAAGGACTGGGGCCTTGGAAGATTTAATTTCCGCCATTAGGGAATTGTCACATCCTGCATTTATGGAAGTTGTGCTAGAAATATCAGATGTTTTCACAACCATGTGATGAAACCTATCAACCTAAGGTTACAAACCTTTATTTGGCCTCTATGTACAATAATCTGTCTTAGGTGGACAGGGTTACCTGATAGTTATCCTCTAAAAGCCTAAGAGACTTGCCAAATACTGACGTTGCAGTTTCTGGCTCGAAGCTGAATCAAATATTTTCAACCTAGTCTAGGTGATATAGGACCAGCTTCTAGTGATACCTCACGACAAAGTGTTGAACATATATTTTCACAATCGGCTTTAGAATTTTGGAAACATAATAAATCTGCGTTCATGATAAGAGAGAGAGAGGGAGAGAGAGAAGAAAAGGTACGCATTGTTTCCTTTTCGTGCTCTTTCTTCTTTATCTCTTCATTTTTCCCTGGATTATGAAAAAGTATTCTATTGATAAAGAGGAGAAAGAGAAAATTATACGACCAGAGGTCCTCCTAGCAAAAAGTTGTAACAAAGTTGCAAAGGAAAAGAAAACAAAGCACCGATAAAACTGTTTTAGCAATGCAGTCTGATTCTGATGTAGATCTCTAAGTTTAAAGATCCCTGAAAGACCATTGTTCTTATACCATATATACCTTTTTTCATAAAAGATATTCCAGAATATAGTATTATCTAACTCGCTATGCTTGGTGCCGTCTCGTGCTACGCTATTTGATTGAGAGCCTTCCTGTGCTACGCTATTTGATTGAGATTCGAAATACCCCTATTGATCCTTCAATAATCTTGGATTCTTTTCCATCCAAATACATTGTCTTACTCTAAATCATGGTAAATGCTACAATTTTCCCTTCCCTCTTCCTCGCTGATACCCAAACTCTGGTATTCAACATAGAACTGAGCGAAGCTGTGATACAACAGATTTTCCGATGCTGCAAATAACCTACTCCATAATGCAATAGAAAGGGAAAATGTGAGAAGATATGGTATGCCTCTCATCTCTTCGCTTACTACGCAAACATCAGAGACGACGAACCTTCATTTTGTGAACCTGCAACAATTGGTCGTGTTTTACTTTAGGACGAAAGACCGTATGAAACCCTTAACTCGTAGATAAGAGGGTTATGTTTCAGTTCTTGAAATGAGAAATAGGATTTACATGAGAAATAACGTGAACTATGCAAGTTGCACACCCTTTTATTCAACATGGGTATGATAACAAATGGAAAGGACATCATGCAATGGAATAAATTATTACTATTTTGTTTGTTCTCTCCTCAAATTCATTGTATCTGCTCTTATTTCCTCAGACGCTCTTATGGTATTCTAAAATCGTCCTTCGTGTCACTCTGAATAGTCATTCCATCTTTGAACCAAACTCACTATTCCTCTCTCAACTCTGAAGGAATCATATGGATCCTGTATGGTCCATACTTTTTAGCATTTGAGATACCATACTCTCTGCAGAAGGGCCAACTGGTCAAGACTGCTAGCTGAATACACTAGCTGGGCCTAACATTTTAATAAATGCTTTGATGCTTTTCTCATCATTTTGTTTTTGTGTTTAAGTTCCATGGTTTTGCTCCCAAGTATTTTATCTTTCTTCTTCCTTGATAGTGAAAATAAATAATAATAAACAGGCATACAAATTGAAAGGTAAAGGTAAGTTCCTTAAAACAATTATAAGACCAACAATGTTATAGGAAGTGAATGTTGGGCTGCTAAAATCCAACAGATCCACAAGATAAGTGTCGCAAAGATACAAATGGTAAGATGGATACACGGTCATACAAGATTAGACAACATTAAAAATGACCATATTCACTGGAAGGTGCAAGTAGCACACATTGAGGATAAAATGAGAGAAGATCGCTTGACATGGTGTGATCATGTCCTGCGTCGACCTCCATATGCACCGATCCATAGGTGTGAAACCATGGTGAATGAAGTTGTTAAATGGGAACGAGGTAGACCTAAAATCATATGGAGGAAGTTGTTTTGGAAGACCTACAACCTCTTAGAATCGATATACCAATTAGTTGGGAATATATAAGTATACCAATTAAGAATGAAGTTATCCGAGACAGAGTGGGAGTAGCCTCCGTGGAGGACAAGATGCGGGAGTCGAGGCTGAGATGGTTCAGACATGTTAAGAGAAGAAGCATCGATGCCCCTGTTAGGAGGTGTGAGAGATTGGCCATGGCGAGTTTGAGAAGAGGTCGAGGTAGGTCTAAGAAGTACTGGGGAGAGGTGATTAGACAGGACATGGCGCTGCTTCAGCTTACTGAGGACATGACCCTTGATACGAGGGTGTGGAGGTCGAGAGGATTAAGGTAGAAGGTTAGTGGGTAGTTTTTAGTTGCTCACCGATAGTCTTAGTAGCACGCTTGTCCTTTCATATTCTTAGATTTTTTTTACGTTATGTAGTTTTGTTCGCCTCAGGTATTGTATCTCTTGTTGCTAGTATTTGGTACTACTTATCCTTTATATCTTCCTTTTTCTTTTCTCTTCTCCCTTTCTTCCTTTCTTGCTATCCGCTTCTTCTTATTACCCTTCCTGATCCGAGGGTCTATTGGAAACAGTCTCTCTACCTTTTAGGTAGGGGTAAGTTTTGCGTACAGACTACCCTCCCGAGACCCCACCTGGTGGGAACATACTGGGTTTGTTGTTGTTGTATATAAGTTTACCTTAGATCCTAGGCTTTCTAGGAGTTTTAACCTTATTAAAGATTCTTATGCCAGTTGAGATTACACAGAACTTTTGGCACTTCCCATTTTTATTTTTTATTTTGTATAATGTTAGCTTGAGATGAATTTAAATGGGGAACACATTCAATGAGGATTCATATAGTTGACCCCAACTTGTTTGGAATTGAGCCGTGGTAATTTTTGCTCTAATAATAACCGGGCCAAGACTTGAGTGGGCTTGTTAAAATTCTTAAATTTAGGAGTATTCTCTCTCTCAGTTTAAGATTTTACATTCCGTGGTTCATATAATTCAGCATTGATCTCATAGCCTTCGTAGCCAGATGACAAAAAAAATCCAGTCTTCTCATTTCTGATGGTTCATCAAGCAGAAAAGGATTTAAGGGCCTCTTTTCCAATCACATCTACCTTAAATGGATTACAGTTTGATTCCTCTTGTCCTTTTTTCAGTTTGCCGTCCCAAAAATTTGAAATAAGTAAACTTCTAGAATGTCGGAAAATTCTTCTTTATATCTGTTGTCTATTTTCTAGTTGTCTATTTTCTAGAAGAATGATTTTGGCTAGTATTGGTTCATTTACTTTTTGGGTAAAGAGCTTGAGTTGGACTCACCAAAGAGCTCTGAGGCTGGAAATAGTAGTATGCAGCTGCCACCGCAGGAGGCATGCAACCGAATTGCCCAAGTGGTACAAGAGGCAGTGCAGAAAATGGAATTGGTGGCTGACGAAAAGATGAGAATGCTAAAGAAAGCTCGCGTAGCTCTTGAGGCTTGTGATCATGAACTGGAAGAAAAAGCAAAGGAAGTTGCAGAAATAAAAATGGAGAGGCAGCAGAAAGGGCAACGGATAGATGAATTGGAGAGCATTGTTAGGCTTAAACAAGCAGAGGCTGATATGTTCCAGCTTAAGGCTGATGAGGCAAGACGAGAAGCGGACAGGTTGCATATGATTGCTCTTTCAAAATTAGGGAAATGTGAAGAAGACTATGCCAGCAGATACCTAAAACAACGCCTTAGTGAGGCTGAGGCTGAGAGGCAATTCCTTCTCGAGAAAATTAAACTTCAAGATCACGGTTCGCGTTCATCACAAAGTAATGGCATGGCGGACCCCCCGCAAGCACTCTTATCTAAAATACAAGAGATTCTCAAGAGTGTACAATAGCTCGGAGCTCTCACTAAAACTACACAACCAACCAAATGAACGTCTTTGTAGATGGCCTTGTTACTATTATTGGTTTGTATTGTGTGTAGTTGCAACTCCAGAAACAATGTGAAACAATGTGGAGTAATTTGGTATTAGGATTCCGCTTATGACTGTATTGTGGACTAGTAGATGTATATCTCATGCACACACTCATATTAATTGTTGTTTCCTCGACCTACTTCATTGAAACACGGGTAAAGAAAGGATTAACTCGATTTTAACCTTTCGGGGTCGTTTGGCATGATGCATTAGAGAAACTAATGCATGCATTAGCTTTTGGTAATACTAATTCCTTGTTTGGTATACTTTTTTAATCTACGGCAAATAGCCAAATATACCCCTGTACTTTCGAAAATGATCTAAGAATACCCCTCGTTATACTATTGGGTTATATATACCCTTCCCGTCATACTTTGGAACAAATATACCCTTATTTTAGATGGAGTGCTACGTGTTAGCACCAGATGAAAACGATCCATTTCATTTTTTTACCTCATCCGTTTTAAAAATTCCACCACCCGACTTGTTTTAAAATTCAGTTTTTTTAAACCATATATTTTGTAAAAACTGGATTTGTTTTTTATAAAAACTGAAAAATAAAATAAAATTGTAAAATATATATTTTTAAGTCTTTTCGGTATTTTTAAAGTATTATTTTTGTAAAAACTGAAAAAAATAATTTTTTTAAAAATGCTTTAAAAACTGAAAAATATATATTCCGTAAAAACTGGAAAAAAAGGAATTTGCAAAATATATATTTTTAAGTCTTTTCAGTTTTTTAAGAGTATTCTTTTTGTAAAAATTGAGAATTTGTTTTTAAAAAAAACTGAAAAAAAACTCTTCTAAAGCAGTGGACTACATATGCATTAGTTTTAAAAAAATAAAAATATTTTGCAAATTTTTTTTTTCAATTTTTACAAAAAAATACTTTAAAAGACTTAATAATATATATTTTGCAAATTCCTTTTTTTTTTCGGTTTTTACAAAACAAATTCCAGTTTTTACAAAATATATGCTTTAAAAAAACTGAATTTTAAAACGGGTCGGGTGGTGGGTTTTTTAAAACGGGTCGGGTAAAAAAATGAAATGGGTCGTTTTCATCTGGTGCTGACACGTGTCACTCCATCCAAAATAAGGGTATATTTTTCCAAAGTATGACGGGAAGGGTATATATAGCCCAATAGTATAACGAGGAATATTCTTAGACCATTTTTGAAAATACAGAGGTATATTTGGCCCTTTGTCGTTCAATTTATGTATAACTAATGCAAGATTTGGTATTATCTTATGTATAACTAATACATAGCTAACTATGGTATTAGCAATACCAACGCTATTAGGGGTCGTTTGGTAGGGTGGATAAGAATAATGTTGAATAGGGTGTGTTAGTAATGCTGATATTAGTTATGCTTACATTAATTATGCTGGCATTAGTTATGTTGACATATTTCTTATCCATTGATTGGTTTGATGTATTAAAGCATTGCACAATTTTTAAAAGAATTTTATTTATAAAAATACCCTCATAACCAGTCCATCACTTTATCTTTTTAAAAGAAACATATGTTGTGGAATGTTTTTATATGAAAAAATTATTTGATTTATCTACCTATATTGTAGTATAGAACTGAATATTTATTTATAAAAAAGGAAATATGCTAAGTATTTATTTATCTACTAGGGATATAATTTTATTTTCTATTTTTTTGAATTATTAGGCAAAGAAAGTTTGAATTAAAAAATAAAAGAAAAATAAGTTGATTGCAAGTGCATTCGAGTACGTAGTAGTAGAGTAAAGATTTTATAAATTTACAATGAAAAATTGGCGGAGTATAGATATAAATAGCATGAGTAATTTCAGTATCAAACTTGCATTAATAGCGGAATTATTTTCGTAGGTGCGAGAGTGCGATTGGGCAGTGGGCTTCGCAGAAGCGATGATGGCATCGCAGAAGCAACGTCGCATATGCACCAATCTGTCCGCAGAAACGAACCGAGCAGATTATTAAGGGACCGAACTTGGTCATTTTTCTCATTTCGTTTTGAATTTTTGGAGCTCGATTTTGGGCGATTTTGGAGTTCTTTACGACTTCGACTTGGGTAAGTGTTCTATATTCGAAAGTGATTATATCTCATAAATTCATGGTTGTATTTACCATTTATTTCGAATTTAATGGAAGAAATTGAGAAAAATTGTGAAATCTTCCGAAAGTGTAAATTGGAGATTTGGAGGACGATTCATTGTTGGAATTTAATAATATTTTGGTATGCTTGAACTCGTATCAAATGGGGGTTTGGATTTCGTGAATTTTCATCGGGTTTCGAGATGTGGGCCCGAGGGTTGACTTTGTTGACTTTTGGAGCGGAGTTGAGAATTATTATAAATTGTTAAGTTACACGCATTGGAGTATATTTTGATTGTTTTGCACATTGTTTGACTAGTTTCAGATTGTTTGGCTTTGAATTGAAGAGTTAGTGCGGCATTGGAGCCGGTTATGGAACTTCGGAGCGAGGTAAGTCTGGGGACAAGGACCCATTAAAGCTTCTTATTCTAATGGGATCGGGCCGTTCACCTTGCAGTATAATAAATGCATCTATGGTTCGTGCCATTTGACCTTCGGCAATGCGCACAATATGATGGGATCGGGCCGTTCGCCTCGGCAGGATTTTTGTATCATATCTCATGGGAGCGCGCCGTTCGCCTCGGCAATATAATAGATGTATCTATGGTTCGTGTCGTTCGACCCTCAGCAGTGCACACAATATGATGGGATCGGGCCGTACGCCTCGACATTTCTATAAAATACTTTTACGGAATCTTGCGTAATATTTTACAAGAAACCAATGTATCTACGAGTTTTCTTGATTTGGATTGTGACAACCTATTTGGTGAGGTCCATTATATATATATGCTCCGGTTGAGGAGGTAACTGCTAATTAATTGAGAGCTCGAGTTCATTGTCGAGAGGAGGATTGTACCAAGTATTTATACTTGCTTATTTCGTTTATTTACTCTACCTCACCTATGTTTACTTCTTACTGTACATGATTTATTGGACCACTAGTAAGTGTCGATGTCGACCCCTCGTCACTACTTTTCCAGGGTTAGGCTAGCTACTTATTGGGTACGCGTTGATTTACGTACTCATGTTGCACTTGCTGCACTTATTGTGCAGGTACATATATGTCTGGTGGTCTTTTGGGCGAAAAGGCACGGCTATTGCAGAGATTTTACCGTGAGCTGCATTCCACGTTACGACCTGCAGCCTGCAGAGTCTCCATCAGAGTTATTTATATTCTCATGTCTAATATGTATTCCAGACAGATGTTTTATTTTATTATATTTCCTAGTTGATGCGCATGCACTTGTGACACCGGGTTTTGGGGTACTTACGGGTTGTTCATTATTGTAGTTCGTGTAAATATTATTATTTACCCTGTAAGTTCTATTTTATACTATTTAATTAATGAAAATTATGATTTCAAAGTAATAAAATGAGTAAACAAGTTGATCAATCACCGTTGGCTTGTCTGACGGTGGTGTTAGGCGCCATCACGACCTTGAGTGGATTTCGGGTTGTGACAACTTATAATATCATATTTTAATCAAGCATAAACTTTGAAGGGTAATTTTATTTTTAACTAAATTAATGTATGCATTAAAACCTATTGCATTGTTAATACCATAGTTTCCTATGCATTAGTTATGCATAGAATAATACCAAATCGGGTGTATAACTAATACTTGCACAACTAATGTAGGTTCAAAAAGTGTACCAAACAAGGTACTATTAATACACAAAGTTAATGCATGCATTATTTTATCTAATGCATCCTACCAAACAACCACTTAATGTATGTATTAGCATGGTTAAAGACAAAATTATCCTTAAAGTCGGTTAAAGCTAAAGAATACGGAGGACATTTTTGTAAACACCTAATTTTCTTAAAAATTATACAATGCATTTTATTTTTTAATACACCACACCAAACAGTGACACGAAGAAGACATGCATCAAATTAATATAAGGATTTTAAATTTATGTTAAGTTCAATAATCAAAAAAGAAATATTATTAAATGTTGGTGCTTTTCATGTTGCTAACAATATTTTCTCTAATTAAACTGATTCTTTTCGTATTCTCTAATTAAATTGGATATTAATGAGTAATAATAATCATATCCTATAATGAAATATATTTTTATGCACTATTTTTAAATCTTTTTTATAGTTTATGTTGTAACTTGAGAATTATTATCTTTTGGTTAGTTATCGTTATTATTAAGAAGTTGAAGAAAGAAAAAGAGATTCGATATTTTGTAAAGAAAGTGAACGGTTAGAGAAGTAAGAAAGGGGAAGGGGAAAAAGGAAAATTTAAAGATAAAATGGTTAAAAAGGGAAATAAATGGAAATAAAAGGCAAAACTTACAGAACAGATTCATCTAATTAGATATTTTATATGCATATAATAAATGTACAAAGAATTAACAATATCTTAAATTTGTTGAACATATGCACAGAAACTGTTTTTCTTGAAATTCTTTTCCTTCTTTACTTTATTTTAAGAAAAATAAAAGTATTGTTTCACTTATATAGATTATACAAAAATCAAGTATTATTGGAAGACTAAAAACTCTAAGTGATGGAAAATTCTGAAAAATGTATAAAGTTAAGTGTAGATAATATAATTGGTTAAAACTTGAAATATTTGAATTTGAAGACAAAAGAAATTTTAAAATTTTTGGCATTCGTAAAATCTAATAATCCGCGCGAAGCACGGGTGGATTTACTAGTTTATCATAGTAGAGGGATATATTAAACCCTTTTCGATTTTATATTTTCTTGACCGCTTCTCTAAGTTTCAGAAAAGAGTCTATTCCTCTTGTGCCATATTTCATTGCACCTCTTTAAGTTTGATATCCTTTTGCTCAATGCTTCTTAGTATGATTATTTTTCATGCATATATCATTGGCCCGTTGTTTGCCAACATAATCAATGACCAGACGGGCGACACATATTGGCTAGTGCCGCCTGCCGGCAGCGAAAACTACTTGATTCTCTCCCAAGATCGTAGAAGCTCTGATACTGGTATGAAGGAAAAATATTTTATTATAAATTTTAAAAGCTCTCTACAATTTTTTCAAATCTTCACACATAAAATAAGCTACTAATATCCTTATTTATAAAAGTACGAAACTTATTTCAACTAAAAACATGCAAACATATTCCTATGTAATTCTGACTACAAATCCTATTTAGATATGAATTAAATAAATCAAATTCTAAATAATTAAGGTTTTCTACTATAACTTTGAATTAGTTTTCTAATATTAGAGGAAAAATGCACTAGAGTTAATCCATTTAATTATTAAGTTGTAGCCTAAAATTACTCTTTGAAGTTAGTAAATATTTTAGGCACATCCAACTAGGGCAGGTCATGATTGTTTACTCCCTTATGTAAGGAGGTTTTCACGTAAAATTGCTTGCGTAGTTTAATTTTCACATTTTACTTTCAGTTTTATATCAGAATTCTTAGGTTAAAGTATTAGGTTCTTTAACACGCAAAATCGGACAAGACACAATTCATCTTTCCCCTTTATGTCTCGGTGCCAATCTTAAGATAACAAAAACAAAAATTCAAAATAGCTTTAGTTACTCATTATCAATGATTGGCCAAACGTTTATGAAAAAGACAACATTTATTCCATCACATTCTGGAGTTTTATTATCATCTATATCCTTCATAGCTGCATAAACTTCCTCTCTTATTACTTGTTCAATTGGCGAAGTTAGAAAATATTTTAAGGGTGTTCAAACTTGAACAAGAAAAATAAAAATTATGGAGAGTGAAGCTCGAACCCACGCCTATGAGGCCCTCTTGACCACCCTTTGCCATAGAGCTATGACTCTTCATTGTTACAAGGGTGTTCAATATTGTATTAAATGCATGTAAATCTAAGCTTTTACCTATATACACAGTGTTAATTTTTCGACATTTTCCGACGACCACCCTTGCTACACTGTAGCTTCGCCCCTGATTGTTAACTTCCATTTATAACATAACCTTCTTTCATGATGGCTAGATTGATAGCTTGAAGGTTATTTACATATGTTCCTAAAAGTTGTAACCTGTGACCTCCATTTCAGTTTCTCCCTCTGATCTTAGAATTTCTCTGGTAGTCACATGCAGACTCCTCATTTGATTGTTTGCATATATGTTCTTCATGCTTGCAAAAAAGTAAGCTGAATTGGCATCTTCCAACTTCAACTATTGCACCCTTAATTTCTGCTTTAGTATACTCTCCTCAATCAATGACTATTTATCCAATTCCATCTTCAATGTTTTTTCAGTAGCAAATAATTTAGACTATTGGTAACAAACTCTAAGCTGGACTTGTACCTTATAAAGTTATTGCATGATGCCCTTTATTTTGTCATCTACCGTAGCAAGTTCTCTAGTGTAGAGCTTCTTTAATTTAGTTTTCACCCTTTTTAGCTTTTGCCAAATCCTTTTCATGTAATAGTAGACGGTGTTGTATTTGTAACGATCCAATCGGTTATTTTGAGCATTTGTATTCCGTTCAGCTATTTGAAGTCTTGAGTAGTTTCGAAAGTGATTTGGAAGAAATATTTTCAACTAGGAAGCTTTAAGTTGGAAGAGTTGACCAAGTCTTCCAACTTAAAGCTTCCTAGTTGAGAATCTTTCTTCCAAATCAATTCCGAATAACCTGAAAACCAAAATCGACTATTCAGACAAGTCATAATACATCATATTAAGACTTCAAATAGCTTAATGGAATGCAAATGCTCAAAACAACCGGTCGGGCCGTTATATTCTTCCCCCACTTAAATATAAGTTCGTCCTCAAACGCTCCAAGAGTCGTTCCAAAGCCGTGAAATCACTGTGTAACCTTACCATGCACATACCCGGGGGTGATACCACATCACCTCAATCCATGTAAGCCTGTCAACACAACATAACTGAAGATCATTACTTTAACCTTAGTCTGTAAGCCTTAGAACGCAATTTCCAACATTCAGAATTCAGTAAAAGACCCAAATCTCGCACCTACACTGTATAAGTCTGAACAAGCTGCATCAAGTCATTAGCATAACCCAAGATGTAATTACATGATATACCACATACCTCGCATGCTCGTAGCAATAATTCCTGATCACAGTAGCTGCTCAAAACAAACCCAATACCGGTAATAAACCTCATATCAAATAAAACCTCATTCAAAACCTTCGTATACTGCCGATGATGAAAGAAACATACAGAAACTCATAACCACCCATCAGATTAGCAAGTCGTAGAGCTCTCCCACTCGTCCGACTAGAACCAAAGCAAAATTCTTAGCCGACTTCTGATATTATTCTTCCAAACATACCGTAATCTAATCTGATTTTATCTATTCTAGGTCCAATGACCTTATCTCATCAAACATAACTATTCTATTGACATGCCACGCTAATACAACTTAAAGTGACAACCGTGCAATCTGTGCACCAATAAGCAATAATTCAAATGTACTCAACCTGAAAAATGACTCAGATGAGAGAACTGTTCCTCAAGGTTAACAAGTGCCACCACAAACATAATGCTACGAACCCATCACACATAGTAGAACCAAAACACACGAATCTAACCCTAAAGATCATATCTAAACATAACTCCGCTGCGACGCGTGACCCCATCCAAACACCGGTCCTATGAAATATCTTAAGCCACAATACTCAAAATCAACACCCAAACGCAATTCGACATCAAGTACACGAAGTGCATGACCATAACCATGACGAAGTAAGTAACACAATATACCACAACCATGAAAGACCATAACCAAGGCGCAATCAACCATTCAACACCCCAATAATTGTCTCGCTCAAATTCTTCTATAAGGCCCAAACAGAACTGCACCATGTGTGCATATAACCAACGAATCACCACCCTTCATAGCATAGAAGAGTAACACATAGAACATATCGGAACATGAACAAGCTCAACTCTAACCGAATGACTCACCCCGCAACACTAACAGTTCTGAGTCAATAAATCCGACCCGATGTAGAATTCACATCCCCCTCGGGCCTACCAATGGGCCCAAATCACCTCCGGTTATCCCCAAATGGATAAATAGCCCTCCAATAGTCCACAAGGATTTAACCATAACACATACCACCATCTGGCTAACTTAGCCACATCTTCACAGTCCACAACCACGAAACAATCTGCTTCTGAAAACTCCCTCTCTCCGAATCCATAGAACACACGAATCACCCTATCTGATCCCAACTCCACCACCCGAATGACTAACACATCCCCCATATGCAATTATTTCACATGCAATACTTCTATAATTTCCCCCCGTGACATATGAAAAAATCTGATATCAGATGTCGATCAACCAGACGGGTATCGCAATACCAATGAAGCATCAAAGTCAAAACATAGTGCGCCTTCTCAAATGTGCACCCTTCTCAGGCAATACGAACTAGTAATAACATTCATCTAAATATCTGAAACCGCCGATGCTGCCTAAGAATTCATGACTACCCTTTTGAAACTGATCTGTATACTCGCACATACAAATCCCAATCTCACACCATGCACCTCCTCTATCAGGCCATCATATAAAAATATGAGAACCTCATTATCAACTCTAAGTCACCAGCAGAATACATACCCGATCAGTCAGAAACTTTCTATTTGATTCCATCAAGGAGAAAATCACAATACACAACATGCTCCTCACGCCGGTAGGAAATATCCATCTCAAACTATGGTAGAAACTATCGAGAACTCTTCGAAACCCATTTACACATAACCAAGCCATCATAACTGAATCTCTCTAACTCAACCCAACCACGTAGGTCGCCAAACCCAAGAGTATTGCCACACAACACCTGTAGAGACTCACTACATCATAAGTACCCGATGAATTGATCATATCCATTACCGTGCTGATCCACCCTACTACCAAGCTGTCCTATTTCTCTGAGTTCCTTCCGAATTACCCTCAAGTTGACACTTCTCCTTGCCAGAACACCACGATATTTACCCAAAGCTCAACAAACGAGATCCTACCATAAAACCACACTGCCCTAAGGCCCATAAGATGATGTATTCCCTCTTAAGCACCCCCAAAAGTACCACAACAGAGACACCCACTCTGAAGAGGCCTTCTATGAATCTAAAGTCGTTTCCTTAACCTCCCTGATACTGAAACGTAGAATCCATAATGATATAGAAATACTACGAGTCTCGACACCATCCAATGTAAATCTTAAATTCTAAACATATACAAATCCGAAAAATTCTCAATTGCTACATATAAATCTTGAATCCATTAGAACCTTCTCGAGAGTCATCCATTCTGCTCAAATCTCAATTGCACCGCCCAAATGGGCCGAACGACCTGTTCCCCATTAGCACAACAAAACCCAAAGAAGTAACCCCGCCTTAACGCAACCGAGCAAATTCCGACTCCATGCGCACTACATCCTTCACGAATACCAACTCAATTATTCCATGATTCCCATATACCCATAAAGTGTAATACACCATGCATCCGGAAATTTTCTTGCTTAAGTCATCCTCAAAACCAGACTCTACAAGTCATAACCTATCCACAAGTATGCCTCAGACCAAAACCAATAAAACACGTAACCATGCAATTAAATCGTCGATAATAGACTCCCCCACTTGGCTCAAAGCCATAGATAAAAAATTCGGTAACTCACAATACCCATACTTTATTACTGCCATAATACCGCTATGAGATTCAACAAAATTCTTCACAAGCTCATGCAACACCAACCATAAAATACTTCAAATAATCCGCTAAGCTCGCATTCATCCTCGTGATAGTCAGGTCAACTTCCTCAAACGATCTAAACCAAATCGCAACAAATATAACCCACTTCTATAAAGAAAATATCCACACAACCATCATAGGGATCACACATCCGTAGATTACCCACCTACTTAGCCTCAAACAGACATCTCCCTATACCTTTTCGTAGCCACAACTACTATGCAATGACTTAATCTTCCTGAGTCTGAACTCATCAACAAGACATGAGAATCTACTTCGTTTCACAAGTGAAATGACACAAAAGAATCTCTCAAAAACCTTCATAACTCAAGACTGTATGACACATCCACACAAATCGAGCATCCAATAGTTCTTTTCACATCTCAAGAAAACTCTTCCCATCACATTCAAACCATCTAAACACATCCCGCAGTCACATCTTACTCATCATATAGCTATCCAACCACTCACCGAGCCACCAGTCCTATTCATAGGGATAACACTAGACATAAAAGTCTAAAAGCACATGCTCATACAACTGAAACTACCGAGCCTAAGTGGCCGTCCAAACTTAGCGTTAAGTCCTACAGACTGGACCATCACTAAAACACAGAAAACGTATCTCGTACCTCATCAATGGAATCCACAAGACGTTGATGTACAGCTGATACCGAGCGCTCACATGCACATACGAGTGATTGGAAGGAATTTAAAGAGATACGCTTCAAGCTGAATCAATGCCTCACGATAAGGAAAGAAAGATGGGAAGTGTATCCTAAATGTCCTGTAGCCTCTCGAAGATAGGTTTGGATGTCATCATACCGATCCGCAAGACTCTACTAGACACTTGTTCTTGACTTGTAGAACCTATCAACCTAGAGCTCTGATACCAACTAGTCACGACCTAAAATCTAACTAGTCATGATGACACCTAACCCAACCCACTAAGTAAGCCAATTAATAATAAACCACAATACAATGATAATGATAAGAGTCAAAAAATGAAATAATTGAATTTGTATAATTTCCTAAGGACTGGTAGTACAAATCATGACCTTCTAAGACTTAGAGTTTATAAAGCCGGTATGAAATAAATACATCATTTGTTCAAAACGTACATAAACAGATTTATAAACCTAAAGCTACTAAGAACAAGAGGCAGCTATAACCGGAACGCATGTACGTCTTCAATGCCAGCTCTCGCCACTCGCAGCAGCATCAACTCCAAAATTTGCATGCAAGGTGCATACGTATAGTATGAGTACAACCGACCCAATGTACTCAATAAGTAACAAACCTAACCTTAGGATGAAAGCAGTGACGAGCTTGGACAACGGTCAGAGTCCAACACCAATAGCGAAGAACAACTCGTAACAATATAATAAAAGTAGCACAAGTAATAACTCAAAGATATGATGCTCAGATCATTCACAGTCACGAAAAAATAGGCATCCTTTTCAAGTGTAACAGTAAAATCCAAATCTTTCACCGAAATCATCAAAATATGAGTAAATCAGAAAACTGTGATTTTTCCCAAAAACTTTCAACAACAGATACGATATTTCATTCTCAGATAGTATGAGGAAAGTAAATCTCTATGCCTACATGTCAAGGTGCGTGTGAAATCATGAATGTCACAAAACCGTGTAACATAAGGAAATACATCTCTATGCCTGTATGTCAAGTATGCATGTCGAATGCAATGCATCACAATGATGAACTAATGTACTCACACTTTTAAAGTACTCAATCTCACTATCTCGCACTCCCACTCATCATGCTCAATCACTCAGCACACTCAGCACTGTATGGTACCTGCGCTCATTGCTGGTATGTCAGACTCCGGAGGGGTGGATCCTGCCCAAGCAACTAATAAAACCTGCTACGGCGAGTAGTTCGATCCCATCATGAATCAATAATACCTATTTCGGCATGAAGCACGATCCCACGCGTTCGCGTAGTGTTTGGGCCGAGCTGGGTAGATGTAACGACCCGACCAGTCATTTTGAGAGTTGTAGCCTCGTTCTCCCATTTAGTGCTCATTTTATACTTTATAGCTATTATGTGACTTACCAGGGTAGTCGGTTCAGGTCATGAGAGATTTCAAAATAAATTGAGACACTTAGTCTCCAAAATGAAAACTTAAGTTGAAAAGATTAAACGGATATTGACTTATGTATAAACGACCTCGCAATAGATTTTTGATGATTTCAACAGCTCTGTATGGTAATTTTGGACTTAGGAGAGTGTACGGAATTTTATTTGGAAGTCCGTAGTTAAATTAGGCTTGGAATGGCTAAAATAGGAATTTAAGTTTGGAAGTTTGACCGGGAAGTTGACTTTTTGATATCGTGGTCGGAATCCAGTTCTGAAAATTTTCATAGTTCCGTTATGTCATTTATGACTTGTGTGCAAAATTTGAAGTCAATCAGAATTGATTTGTTTAGTAATGTAGAAGTTGAGAATTCTTAAGTTTCATTAAGCTTGAATTGGGGTATGATTTGTGGTTTTAGCATTGTTTGATGTAATTTGAGGTTTTGACTAAGTTCGTATGATGTTTTAAGATTTGTTTGTGTATTTGCTTGAGGTCCCAAGGGCCTTGGGTGAGTTTCGAATGGTTAACGGATCAAAATTTGGACTTAAATAGTTGCTGGAATTTTTTCATTATGCCTGTATCGGGGGCAGCAATCGGGGGCAGCGACTGGAGGCAGCGACCGGGGGCAGACCTAGACAGAAACTTTAAGTTATAAAAAGGGGACTTCGTCCCATTTTCTAATTTTGACAAATTGGAGCTTGTGGAAAGGCGATTGTTGAGAGAGTTTTAAGGAAAAACATCGGGGGTAAGTGATTCTAACTCAGATTTGGTCAATATACACGAATATATCATTGTTTTCATCATTTAATTAGTGTTTTGAGATGAAAATTTGGAAAAATTGTAGAAATCTCATAAAACAAAATTTTGAGATTTCGATGTCGATTCGGAGTCGGATTTGAGTGAAACTAATATGGTTGGACTCGTAATTGAATGGGTTGTTAGATTTTGTGAGTTTCGTCGGATTCCGAGACGTGGTCCCCACAGGCAATTTTTGAGTTAAATTTCGGATTTTTGTTGGAAAATTTATATTTTCATATGGAATAAATTCCAATAAATTGTATTGACTGAATCGAATTAATTATGACTAGATATGAGACTTTTGGATGCTAATTTGAAAGGCAAATGTATAGCAGAGTAAAGAATTACACAAGTCGAGGTAAGTGACTTGTCTAACCTTGTGTGGGGAAAATTCCCCTTAGGATTGGTATTGATATAAAAATATTGATGTGTTGAAAGTCGTGTACACGAGGTGACGAGTGTGTACACGGGCTAAATATCACGACCCAAAATCTACTAGTCATGATGGCACCTAACCCAACCCGCTAGGTAAGCCAATTAACCACTAACCAGTTCCAATAACAATTAATAAAGCGATTAAGTAAAGAAATATCTGAATCTTATACATTCCCCAAGAACTGGTAGTACAAATCATGATCTTCTAAGAATAGACTTTACAAAGCGAAAATCAAATAAATGCATAGTCTGTTTGAATAGTACATAAATAGAGTTTTACAAATCTAAAGCTACCACGAACAAGAGGCAGCTACAGCCGGGACGCAGGTACATCTTCAATCCAGCTCCCATCGAACACAACAACATCAGCAAGCAACATCTGCATGCAAGGTGCAGAAGTGTAGTATGAGTACAACCGATCCCATGTACTCAATAAGTAACAAACCTAACCTTAGGTTGAAAGTAGTGACGAGCTAACAAAAAGGTCGGGTCCAACACCAATATTCCACAACAGTTCATAACATCATAGTATACATAACAAAAGAGTATCTCAGAAATAAAAAGCTCAGTCCGTTCACAGTTCCAGAAAAATAGGCATTTCTTTTCAAGTATCTTAGTGGAAATCCAAATCTTTTACCGAAAAAGCCAAAATACGAGTAAGTTTGAAAACTGTGATTTTTTCCCCCAAAACTCCTTTCAACAAATAGTAAGATGTTTCATTTTCAGGTAGCATGAGGAAAGTACTTCTCTATGCCTATATGTGAAGATACAGGTAAAATCATAAATGTCCCCAATCCGGGTTGCAGAAGAAAATCCACCTCTATGCATGTATCTCAAGTACGCATGTCAAATGCAATGCATCTCGATGCTGAGCTCATTTACTCACACTCTCAGAGTACTCAATGTCACCGTCTCGCATCCTCTCTCACTATGTTCAATGCTCCGCACACTCAATCACTCAGTGTTGTACAATACCCGCTCCGGTGTGCAGCTCAATCCACATATATATATAGTCGACTGCGCTCACTGGGGATGTGCAGACTCCGGAGAGGCTCCTTCAGCCCAAGCGCTATATTACTACGACGTGCAGCCCGATCCCATAACATATAAATAGCCATAAGGCTCGTTGCGGCGTGCAACCCGATCTCTCTCTCTCTCTCTCTCTCTCTATATATATATATATATATATATATATATATATATATATATATACATACATATATATATATATACAATCCTAAGGCTCGTTGTGGCATGCAACCCGACCCATATAAAATATAATCAATATAATATGCTGCGGCGTGCAGTCCGATCCCAAAATATCACTATCACTCAGGCCCTCGGCCTCACTCAGTCATCAATCTCTCCAGTCTCACTCACGGGCTCCCAATGTCATAAAACTAGCCCGTCAACAATGATATGATGTATCAATAAATAATATCTGAGACTGAGATATGGTATGGATGCATGGATATGACTGAGTATGAAATATCGATGAAATCAATGAGATGACAGTAAGAAACGACCACTATGGGTCCAAACAGTATCGGCATAATGCCTAAACATGATATCTAGCATGATTGATAGCTCCATTACTTTATCACATGGTGAAAACACGGATATCAACAAAATAGGACCACTATACAGTGCCATAGAAACAATAGAGTCTCAATTCACATGGTGCACGCCCACACTCCCGTCACCTAGCATGTGCGTCACCTCAATGCCAATCACATAACACGTATTTTGGGGTTTCATACCCTCAACACTAAGATTAGAAGAGTTACTTACCTCGCAAAAACCAATTCCAACACCGAGAAAGCTAAGAGATGCTTCAAAATGCCATCCCACACGTTCCGACCTCCGAACGACTCGAAACTAACCAAAAACAACTCAAGTACATCAAACAATGCTAAAGGAACCAATCCCGATCGAAAAAGATCAAATCTTGATTCAAAAGCCCCGAATCGGCCAAAAGCCCAACCCGGGCCCGCACCTCAGAACCCGACACAATTTACAAAATCTAACAACCCATTCAATTACGAGTCCAACCATACTAGTTTCACTCAAATCCGACTCCAATTCGATGTTCAAAACTCAAAAATTCACATTATGAAACTTTAGGCCAAAATCCTCAATTTCCTCTTTAAAATTCACAATCCAATTACCAAAAACGAAGGTAGATTAATAAAATATAACCAAAACCGAGTAGAAAACACTTACCCTAATCCTTGTGATGAAAATAGCTCCAAGAATCGCCTCAATCCGAGCTCCATAGCTCCCAAAATGTAAAAATGTCTGAAACCTTAGAAATAGAGTACTATATACACTACCGAGACGTCCTCTTTCGCGAATGCGGGAAAACCATCGCGTTCGCAATGAACAAAATGAACCATTCCACAAAAGACTCTACACGTTCGCGATGCACCCCACACGAACGCGATGAACACTGCTGCCAAAGCTTCACGAACGCGACTAACCATACGCGATCGCATAGAAGAACGCTCAAATTCCCAGCTGCCAACCTCAACACTACGCGAACGCGATCCTCCATACGAGAACGCGAAGAGGACTTGCCCCAACTCTACGCGAACACGATACATACTTCGCCATTACGAAGAACAATTGCTGCTGCCATCAAAATACACTACGCGTTCGCGATACTTGCCACGCGAACGCGATGAAGAAATGTGACACCAGACACCAAAACACACCAGCACTGAAAACATGAAGGAAAATAGCCCGAAATCGATCCGAACTACGTCCAAGACCCTCGGGACCCCGTCCAAACATACCAACAAGTCCCACAACATAATATGGACCTACGCGAGGCCTCAAAACACACAAAACAACATCGGAACGACGGATCACACCTCAATTCGAATTCAATGAACTTTAAAACTTCAAATTCCACAACCGATGCCGAAACCTATCAAATCATGTCCGATTGACCTAAACTTTTGTGCACAAGTCACATTCGACATTACAGACCTGCTCCAACTTCCGGAATCAGAATCCGACCCCAATATCAAAAATTCCACTCCCGGTCAAACTTTCCAAAATTTTAACTTTCGCCATTTCGAGCCAAATTCAACCACGGACCTCCAAATCACAATCCGGACGCGCTCCTAAGTCTAAAATCACCCAACGGAGCTAATAAAACCATCAAAATTCCAATCCAAGGTCAAATGCTAAAAAGTCAAACTTGGTCATCTCTTTCAAATTTAAAGCTCCCTAGTTGAGAATCATTCTTTCAAATCAGTCCCGAATAACCTGAAAATCAAGACGACGATTCACACAAGTCAAAATACATCATACGGAGCTACTTACGCCGGTAAACTACCGAGCGAAGTGCAAATGCTCAAAATGACCGGTCGGGTCGTTACACTAAATGTGGAAGATTATGTCTTTAAATTGTGTAGAGCACTATTGCATATTAATTAAACTATTTTATTCGGTTATATTCATCATCATTGATCTATTTTTATATTTTAAATTTGCCTGACATTTTTCCTGCTAAATACTTTACCTGTTTAATTGAAACAATGTTTCTTTTATTCTGTGCTTAATATTTGAAAGTTGAATTTGTTAATTGGATTATTATTAATATGAATTATTTGACACTTTTAAATTTGGTATTGAGGCAACGTACTAAAAATTGTGAAATATTATTTTTGCTGAGTTATTCATTTTTGAATATGTTTTGAGATTTTTATACTCATTGTGATTGAGCCATGAGCTCGTTATTGTCGAAAATATTGTTGTTGTTGATTTATTTTGGCAAGTCAAAATATTTGGGCACTTGAGGTGCAAATTGTGATATATTATGATATTGATACGTATGCGGTGGTATAAGGTCTGGGTGTTAAAACACATGCGGTGAGATAAGGGTGGCTTGATACGTATGGCTAGTAGGGGAACTACTAGAAGTCATGCGGTGTGATAAGGGTAGCTAAAACGCGGGATGCTATTTCGGAAAGAATTGTTTTCTTTAAAATTAAATGTGAAGGCTCCCGCGGTGATATAAGAAAATGAGATAGTGTGAATTTACTTATGATTTGGGACAACAAGGCGGTACCTGGGGATTACCCTTGTTGTTATTGCTTTATGGATGCATTTTCCTTTGGTTATTTTGGTGTTCCCTAAAGTTGTAAATTTCTGGTTTCTCTTCCGCGAGGTATTGTTTGCCCTTATTCTGTGTAGTTAAATTGTGACATAGTACTTACTTGATTTATTCTCATTGTCATTTTTATTATTATATTGTTAAACTTTTCACCATGTCTTTTATTATTCCAATAGATCCTGACCTGACCTCGTCACTACTCTACCGAGGTTAGGCTTGTCACTTATTGGGTACCGCTGTGGTGTACTCATACTACGCTTCTGCATATATTTTTATACAGATTCAGGTATTTCCTATCAGACCAGGCATCAGTGAATTAGACTGTACACGGATACTTCAAGGTACATCTGCCAGCGTTCACAGACCTCGGAGTCCCCTTCTATCCTTATTATGTCGTTTTCCTTATTTTCTTTAGACTCTGATGTATAGAGACACTGAGGATAAATTCTTAGAAGCTTGTAACTTATTCCTACCGGGTTTTGGGAGTTGTAATTGTTAAATTTGAAATTCTTATTTACTCGACTGTTAAGGATTAAATTTCAGTTTATATTCAGTTATTCCGTATTGATAGGCTTACCTAGTCTTAGAGACTAGGTGCCATCACGACATCCTACGGAGGGAATTTGGGGTCGTGACAAGTTGGTATCAGAGCTCTAGGTTCATAGGTGTTATGAGACACAAGCAGGTTTAGTAGAGTCTCACGAATTAGTACAGAGACTTTTGTACTTATTTTCGGAAGGCTATGGAACTGTTAGGAAAATGTTCACTTCTTTGATTCCTTATCGTGCGCATTTGTTGATTTCGAATTCTAAACCATTGTCTTTCTATTCTCTCACAGATGGTGAGGACACGCACAACTGGATCCGATGATCAAACACCCGCGCCCCCTATTGGAGCCGCAAGAGGCCGGGGTTGGGGCGGAGGCCAAGCCAGAGGCTGAGGAAGACCACATGGTGCAGCTAGAGCACCTGCACGAGCAGCTGCAGAGCCACCCGTAGCTCTAGATGGAGAGCAGGCACCTGAGACTCCTGTTACTACCCCTCTACTTCAGGAGACTCTTGCCCAGTTTATGAGCATGTTTGGCACTCTAGCTCAGGCAGGGTTCATTCCACTTGCTCCCACCACATCTTAGGCCGGGGGAGGAGCACAGACTCCAGGAGGTTATACCAGTGCAGCCAGTTGTCCCCGTTCGGCCCGAGGCTAGAGCAGCAGTTTTGGAGGGGGAGCAACTCAGGCTCAATAGGTACAAGAAGTACCACCCTCCCACTTTTAGTGGTTTGGCTTCAGAGGATGCTCAGGGTTTTCTTGAGGAATGTTACCGTATCCTCCGTACTATGGGTATTGTAGATTCTAGCAGGGTTTCTTTCACGGTATTCCATCTTAGAGGAGCGGCCTACTAGTGGTGGCGGGCATATGAGTTGGATAGTCCGGCTGGGCAGCTTCACTCACTTGGACTCAATTTTTAGATATGTTCTTGAAGGAATATGTTCCTCAGAGTCTTAGAGATGCATGGCGCGCAATATTTGAGTAGTTGTGCAAGGGTTCTATGACCGTGTTAGAGTATGCGGTACGATTTAGTAATTTGGCTAGGCATTCACCAACCTTGGTTGCTACTGCTCGAGAGTGGATTCGTCGATTTATTGAGGGGCTCCACCCTAGTATCAGATTAAGTATGGCCCGAGAACTGGAGATGGACATCACATACCAATAAGTGGTGTCAATTGCTAGGAGATTGGAGGGTATGCGGACCCGGGAGAGAGAAGAGAGGGAAGCTAAGAGACCTCAGGATTATGGCACATATAACAGTTCTCGTGCCCCAGCTACAGCCCGTCATGGTAGAGTCTATGTGAGCCGTCATATTCATTTAGCACTTCCAGCTTCCAGCGGTATTCCGGCTACTCCCAGACCCCAGGTTCCATATTATGCACCGCCAGTATCTACTGTACCTCCTGTATGGGGTGCTTTTAGCGGGCAGTCCAGTCGATCAGGCCCGAGCCAGTCCCAGCAGCCACATCCTCCGAGGGCTTATTTTGAGTTTGGTGACACTCGTCATATCATGAGGGATTGCCCCAGACTTAGGAGGGGTGTGCCTCCATAGATTTCTCATGCCCCACCCATTCCACAGGGCCCTCAGGCTTCTCAGGCCATAATTACTGCACCAGCTACCACTCCACCTACACAGCCAGCTAGAGGTGGAGGTCGGACAAGTAGGGGTCGCCCTTGAGGGGCAGGCCAGGCCAGATATTATGCCCTTCCTGCTAGGACGAAGGCAGTTGCATCTGATTCTGTTATCAAAGGTATTGTTCTGGTCTGTCATAAAGATGCTTCAGTCTTATTTGATCCTGATCCAAGCTCCACTTATTCTTATGTGTCATCTTATTTTGCCCCATATTTGGGCGTATCCCATGATTCTTTGAGTTCTTCTGTTTATGTATCTACACCCATGGGTGAACCTATTATTGTTGATTGCGTGTATCGGTCGTGTTTGATTGTTATCAGTGGTTTTGAGACCAAATCTAATTTATTATTGCTCAGTATGGTGGATTTCGATATTATTTTGGGCATGGACTAGTTATCACCCTATCACGCTATACTTGATTGTCATGCCAAGACGTTGGCGTTGGCTATGCCAGGTCTATCGCAGCTAGAGTGGAGAGGTACCTTGGATCATGTTACTAGTAGGGTTGTTTTATTTCTTAAAGTTCAGCGAATGGTTGAGAAGGGGTGTGATGCATATCTGGCCTATGTGAGAGATGTTAGTGTTGATACTTCTACCGTGGAGTCAGTTCCTGTAGTAAATGATTTTCCTGATGTATTTCCAGCGGATCTTCTGGGTATGCCACCCGACAGAGATATTGAGTTTGGCATTGATTTGTTACCAGGCACTTAGCCCATTTCTATTCCACCATATCGTATGTCCCTAGCAGAATTGAAGGAATTAAAGAAGTAGTTATAGGAGCTGCTTGATAAGGGTTTTGTTCGGCCCAATGTATCGCCTTGGGGTGCTCTTGTCTTATTTGTGAAGAAGAAGGATGGTTCAATGCGGATGTGTATTGATTACCGCTAGTTGAACAAGGTTACAGTGAAGAACATGTATCTATTTCCATGTATTGATGACCTATTTGATCAGCTTCAGGGTGCCAGAGTGTTCTCTAAGATTGACTTGCGTTCAGACAATCATCAGTTGAAGATTTGAGAGCTAGATATCCTGCAGACTGCCTTTAGGACTCGATATGATCATTATGAGTTCCTTGTAATGTAATTTGGGCTAACCAACTCCCCAGCAACATTTATGCACTTAATGAATAGTGTATTTCAGTCCTTTCTTGATTCTTTCATCATTGTATTTATTGACGACATTCTGTTGTATTCCCGGAGCCGGGAGGATCATGAACAACACCTGAGGACTGTGCTTCACACTTTGAGAGAAAAGAAGTTGTATGCAAAATTTTCAAGTGTGAATTATGGCTTGATTCAGTAGAAATTTTGGGTCATGTGGTAACAAACAAGGGGATCCAGGTAGATCCGAAGAAAAATTAAACCAGTGCAGAGTTGGCCCATACCGTCATCAGCTACTAAGATTCGGAGTTTTCTTGGCTTGGCGGGGTATTATCGCCGATTTGTATAGAGTTTCTCTTCTATTGCTGCACTTATACCAAATTGACCTATAAGGGTGCTCCGTTCAGGTGGACCGAGGAATGTGAGGAGAGCTTTCAAAGATCAAGACAACTTTGACTACAGCCCCAGTATTGGTATTACCTACAGGTTTAGGTTCTTATACTGTGTATTGTGATGTGTCGCGTATTGGTCTCGGCACAGTGTTGATACAAGACGGTAGGGTGATTGCCTATACATCCAAACAGTTAAAGGTACATGAGCAGAATTATCCGGTCCACAATCTTGATTTAGCAACTATTGTTCGTGCTTTGAAAATTTGGCGGCATTATTTGTACGGTGTCCATTGTGAGGTCTACACCGATCGCCGAAGTCTACAGTATCTGTTTAAATAGAAGGATCTTAATTTGCGGCAGCGGAGATGGTTATAGTTGCTTAAGGATTATGATATCACCATTCTCTATCATCTTGGGAAGGCCAATGTAGTGGCCGATGCCTTGAGTCGTAAGGCGAAGAGTTTGGGCAGCTTAGCATATTTACCGATAATAGAGATGCCTTTAGCCTTGGATGTTCAGGCCTTGTCCAAACAGTTTGTTAGATTGGATGTTTCCGAGCCAAGCTAAGTTTTGGCTTGTGTGATTTCTCAGTCTTCTCTGTATGATCGTATCAGGGAGCGTCAGTATGATGACCCCCATCTGCTTGTCCTTAAGGACACAGTTTAGCACAGTGATGCCAAAGAAGTAACTATTGGAGATGACAGTGTATTACGGATGCAGGGCAGGCTATGTGTGCCTAATATAGATGGTTTGCGTGAGTTAATCTCCAGGAGGCTCACAGTTCGCGATACTCCATTCATTTAGGCGCCGCGAAGATGTATCAGGATTTGAGACAACACTATTGGTGGAGTCAGATGAAGAAAGACATAGTGGAGTATGTCTCCCAGTGCCTAAATTATCAACAGGTAAAATATGAGCATCAATGATCGGGTGGATTACTTCATAGGTTAGGGATTCCAGAATGGAAATGGGAGCGAATCACTATAGATTTTTTATTTGGGCTCCCACAGACTAAGAGGAAGTTTGATGAAGTTTGGGTGATTGTGGATAGATTGACCAAGTCAGCTCATTTCATTCCTGTGGTTACTACTTACTCTTTGGAGAAGCTGGCTCAGGTTTACATTTGCGAGATTGTTAGGCTTCATGGCGTACCGGTATCTATCATCTCTGATCGGGGTACACAGTTTACATCACGGTTCTGGAGAGTCGTACAACGAGAGTTGGGTACTAGGGTAGAGTTGAGTACAATATTTCACCCTCAGACAAACGGGCACTCCGAACGCACTATTCAGATACTGGAGGATATGCTTCGTGCTTGTGTGATAGATTTTGGGGCTGCTTGGGATCAATTCTTGCCACTTGCGGAGTTTTCTTACAACAACAGTTATCAGTTGAGCATTCAGATGGCGCCGTATGAGGCCTTATATGGTAGGCAGTGCCGGTCTCAAGTGGGTTGGTATGAGCCGGGCGAAGTTAGACTATTGGGTACGGACTTGGTTCAAGATGCCTTGGAAAAGGTTAAATTGGTTGAGGATCGGCTTCGTACAACCCAATCTAGACAAAAGAGTTATGCCGATCGGAAGGTTTGTGATGTTGCATTCATGGTTGGTGAACGAGTCTTGCTCCGGGTTTTTCCCATGAAGAGTGTTATGGGATTTGGGAAGAAGGGAAAGTTGAGCCCTAGGTATATTGGGCCTTTTGATATTTTTGAAAGAATTGGAGAGGTGGCTTATAGACTTGCACTACCACGTAATCTCTCTACAGTTCATGTAGTGTTTCATGTTTCAATGCTCCGAAAGTATCATGGCAATCTGTCTCATTTGTTAGACGTCAGCTCAGTCCAGTTGCATAAGGATCTACTTATGCTGAAGAGCCAGTGGCCATTTTGAACAGACAGGTTAGAAAGCTAAGATCGAAGAGCATTGCTTCACTAAAAGTACAGTGGAGGGGTTATCCGGTTGAGGAGGCGACTTGGGAGACCAAGCATGATATGCGTAGCTGCTATCCTCATCTTTTCAAAACTCCAGGAATAATTCTAAACTCGTTCGAGAACGAACGTTTGTTTAAGAGGGGGATGATGTAACGACCCGACCAGTCGTTTTGAGAGTTGTAGCCCCATTCCCCCATTTACTGCTCATTTTATACTTTATAGCTGTTATATGACTTGCCGGGGTAGCCGGTTCTGGTCCGGAGAGATTTCAAAATAAATTGAGACACTTAGTCTCCAAAATGAAAACTTAAGTTGAAAAGGTTGACCGAATATTGGCTTATATGTAAACAACCCCGGAATAGAATTTTGATGATTTCAACAGCTCCGTATGGTAATTTTGGACTTAGGCGCTTGTCCGAAATTTTATTTGGAAGTCCGTAGTTAAATTAGGCTTGAAATGGCTAAAATAGGAATTTAAGTTTGGAAGTTTGACGAGGGAGTTGACTTTTTCATATTGGGGTGGGAATCCAGTTTTAAAAATTTTCATAGTTCCGTTAGGTCATTTATGACTTGTGTGCAAAATTTGAGGTCAATCGAAATTGATTTGTTTGGTTTCGATATCGAATGTAGAAGTTGGAAATTCTTAAGTTTCATTAAGCTTGAATTGGGGTATGATTCGTAATTTTGGCATTGTTTGATATGATTTGAGGTTTCGACTATGTTCGTATGATGTTTTAGGATTTATTGGTGTATTTGGTTGAGGTGCCGAGGGCTTCGGGTGAGTTTCGGATGGTTAACGGATCAAAATTTGGACTTAAATAGTTGTTGAAAGTTTTTCCTAATACCTGTATCGGGGGCAGCGACGAGGGACAGGCTTGGAGAGAAACTTTAAGTTATAAAAAGAGGACTTTATCCCATTTTCCAATTTTGACAAATTGGAGCTTGGGAAGAGGCGTTGTTTGAGAGATTTTTAAGGAAAAACATCTGGGTAAGTAATTCTAACTTGGATTTGATCAATATACACGAATATATCATTGTTTTCATCATTTAATTAGTTTTTTGAGATGGAAATTTGAGAAAAATTATAGAAATCTCGTAAAATAAATTTTTGAGATTTCGACGTCGATTCGGAGTCGGATTTGAGTGAAACTAGAATGGTTGGACTCATAATTGAATGAATTGTCGGATTTTGTGAGTTTTGTCAGATTATGAAATGTGGGCCCCACAAGCGATTTTTGAGTTAAATTTCGGATTTTTGTTGGAAAATTTATATTTTCATATGGAATAAATTCTAATAAATTATATTGACTGAATCGAATTAATTATGACTAGATAGAGACTTTCATAGGCTAATTCGCGAGGCAAAGGCATAGCAGAGTAAAGAATTACACAAGTCGAGGTAAGTGACTTGTCTCTTATGTGGGAAATATTTACCTTAGGATTGGTATTGATATGAAAATATTGATGTGTTGAAAGTCGTGTACACGAGGTGATGAGTGTATACACGGGCTAAATGTGGAAGATTAAGTCTTTAAATTGTGTAGAGCACCGTTGCATATTAATTAAATTATTTTATTCGGTAAAATTCATCATCATTGATCTATTTTTATATTTTAAATTTGCCTAACATTTTTCCTGCTAATTGTTTTACCTGTTTAATTGCAACTGTGTTTCTTTTATTCTGTACTCAATATTTGAAAGTTAAATTTGTTAATTGAATTATTATTAATATGAAGTATTTGACACTTTTAAATTTGGTATTGAGGCAACGTGCTAAAAATTATAAAATATTATTTTTGTTGAGTTATTCATTCCCGAATATTTTGTGAGATTTTTATACTCATTGTGATTGAGCCATGAGCTCCTTATTGTGGAAAATATTATTGTTGTTGATTTATTTTGGCAAGTCGAAATATTTGGACAGTTGAGGTGTAAATTGTGATATTGATACGCATGCGGTGGTATAAGGTCTGGGTGTTGAAACACATGCGGTGAGATAAGGTTGGCTTGATACGCGTAGCTAGTAGGGGAACTACTAGAAGTCATGCGGTGTGATAAGGGTGGCTAAAATGCGGGATGCTATTTCGAGAAAAATATTTTCTTTAAAGTTAAATGTGAAGACTTCCACGGTGATATAAGGAAATGAGATAGTGTAAATTTATTTATGATTTGGGACTACAAGGCGGTACCTCGGGAGTACTCTTGTTGATATTTCTTTATGACTGCATTTGCCTTTGGTTATTTTGGTGATTTCCTTAAAGTTGTAAATTTCTGTTTTTTCTTCCGCAAGGTATTGTTTGATCTTATTCTGTGTAGTTAAATTGTGACATAGTACTTACTTGATTTATTCTCATTATTATTTTTATTATTATATTGTTAAACTTTCCACCATGTCTTTTATTATTCCAGTAGAGCTTGACCTGACCTCGTCACTACTCTACCGAGGTTAGCTTGGCACTTGCTGGGTACCGCTGTGGTGTACTCATACTACGCTTCTATACATATTTTTCTACAGATTCAGGTACTTCCTATCAAACCAGGCATCAGTGAATTAGACTGTAGACGGAGAGTTCAAGGTACATCTGCCAGCGTCCGCAGACCCCGGAGTCCCCTTTTATCCTTATTATGTCGTTTTCCTTATTTTCTTTAGACTCTGATGTATAGAGACACTAAGGATAAATTCTTAGAAGCTTGTAACTTATTCCTACCGGGTTTTGGGAGTTGAAATTGTTAAATTTGCAGTTCTAATTTATTCGACTATTAAGAATTAAATTTCAGTTTATATTCAATTTTTTCGCATTGATAGGCTTACCTAGTCTTAGAGACTAGGTGCCATCATGACATCCTACAGAGGGAATTTAGGGTCGTGACAGCAGGATGCTAGTTTCTTCTTCGTGTTTGCGACGTTGTTCCCGCGATCGTGTAGTTCTATCAGCATTGTGTATTGCGTTCGCGAGGCTTTTGCTGCGATCACGCGTAGTATTTCAGGGGCAGTGTATTTGTATTCTTCGTGATCACAATGGTATTTCCGCGATCACGATTCATTGATTCATCTAGTGGTTATAAGTACTCTATTTTTGGAGGTTTCAGCCATTTTAGCATATTTTGAGCTATGGAGCTCGGATTGAAGCGATGTTTGAGGTGATTTTCATCATACAGATTGGGGTAAGTATTCTCTACTCGGGTTTAATTATATTTCGTGAATATATCTTCATTTTTGGCATTTGGATTATGAATTTCAAAGAAAAATTTGTTGGTATTTTCTAAAATTTCATAAAGTGAATTTTTGAGTTTTCAACATTGATTTGGAGTCGGATTTGAGTGAAACTAGTATGGTCGGACTCATAATTGAATGGGTTGTCGGATTTTATGAGTTTTATTGGGTTCGGAGGTGCGGGCCCGAGTTTGATATTTTGGTTGACTTTGGGCTTTTGATTAAAGATTCAACCTTTATCTATTGGGTTATTTCTTTGGCATTATTTGATGTTTTGAGTTTGTTTTGGTTAGTTTTGAGCTGTTCGAAGGCCGATACGAGCGGGATGGCGTTTCTAGAGTATTGGTTGGATTGCTTGGTATTGAATTCGGCTTATTAGAGGTAAGAAACACTTTTAAGCTTGGTGTTGAGGGTATGAATCCTTGAATATACATGTTATGTGTTGGTGTTGAGGTGATATACATGTTAGGTGACGGACGTGTGGGCGTGCACCGTGAGAATTATGACTCGGTTGATTCTGTGATAGTGTGTAGTTACCTAATCTTGTTTCTATCCATGAAATTCCTAAGTGCTAGAGTAATTGAGTTGTGATCCATGTTAGAAATAATGTTTAGGCTATATATTTATTATGTTGGGACCCGCTGAGGTCATTGTTGATGTTGAGTTATTTTCTTAAATTACAATTACATACTCAGTCATATTCATTTATTTGCATATCATATCTCAGTTTCTGTTATCATTATTTGGGATGATTGGCATGAGATTTGTGAGCCCAAGAGACTGGAGAGATTGATGACTGAGCTGAGGTCGAGGGCCTGATTGTGAGTGATATTGATGGGATCGGGCTGCATGCCGCAGCAAGTTTTATTGATTCATAATGGGATCGAGCTGCATGCCACAAAGTGTTTTATGGATTCATGATGGGATCGGGCTACACGCCGCAATACGTATTATTGATTCATGATGGGATCGAGCTGCGCGCTACAACTGGTTTTTATTAGCGCTTGGGTAGGATCCGCCCCTCCGGAGTTTGACATACCAACAGTGAGCGCAGGTACCGTACAATGCTATTTGACTGAGAGTGCGAGACAGTGAGATTGAGTACTCTGAGAGTGTGAGTACACGAGTTCATCATTGTGATGCATTGCATTCGACATGCATACTTGACATACATGTATAGAGATGCATTTCCTCATGCTACACGGTTTTGTGACATTCATGATTTCACATGTACCTTGACATGTAGGCATAGAGATGTACTTTCCTCATACTATCTGAGAATGAAATATCTTATCTGTTGTTGAAAGTTCTTCGAAAAAAGCACAGTTTTCTGATTTATTCATATTTTGGTAATTTCGGCAAAAGATTTGAGTTTTACTGTTATTCCTGAAGAGCATGCCTATTTTTTCATGACCGTGAATGAGCTGAGCATCATATCTTTGAGTTATTACTTGTACTACTTTTATTATATTCTTACGAGTTGTTCTTGGTTATTGGTGTTAGACTCTGACTGTTGTCCAAGCTTGTCACTGCTTTCAATCTAAGGTTAGATTTGTTACTTATTGAGTACATGGGATCGGTTGTACTCATACTACACTTCTGTACCTTGCATACAGATTTTGGAGCTGATGTTGCTGCGAGTGGCGGGAGCTGGCATTGAAGACGTATATGCCTTCCGGTTATAACTACCTCTTGTTCTTGGTAGATTTAGATTTATAAATCTGTTTATGTACGTTTCGAACAAATGATGTATTTATTTCATACCGGCTTTGTAAACTTTAAGTCTTAGAAGCTCATGATTTGTACTACCAGTCCTTGGGAAATTATACAAAATTCAATTATTTCATTTTTTTTACTCTTATAATTATCATTATATTGTGGTTTATTATTAATTGGCTTACCTAACAGGTTGGGTTAGGTGTTATCATGACTAGTTTGATTTTGGATCATGACAGTATTCTAGGCTTACTCCACTATCGATAGGAAAGTTTCGTGCTCAGGCGAGTGATTCAAAATTTTGAAAGACTTCCTCCGACTCTCAGGCTGATTTGTATTGCTGGTAAATGGAAATGTAATTGGTCGTATAATAGATTTCTTGGGTCTAGCTTGATCATTGATAGAATTTCGTATAGTACCTCAGCATGGAGGATAAAAGATAGAATTTCCAATAGGTTTTATTCATCTTTATCCTATGAGTTTTATGGATATTGGGAACGTTTAAGAAGTAGCATTGATTCAGTTAGATGGAAATTTTCCTGTTTCCGTCTATGCTTCTATGGAATTTATGTACCTATACCTAGAGCTATTGATTGTGATGTTTTAACATTAGCATTCATACAACTACTAGAGCAGTATGCTTACAGTATTGATTCTGCGTATTTGAAATTTACTATTGGACATACAATGTAACTACCTTCATCCTGTGACACCTCATTTACTTTAGGTAAGGCTATTCTCTTGTGTGATCAAATTGGTAATCGTGTTTCAAAAAAGAAGATATATGAGATGATTCCAATAGTAATATTTAAAAGAAAATGGCCTAAGAAGGAAGGTGTTAAGCTAAGCTTAAATTAATTTTGACGATTAACAAACAGTGTTGAAAACTCAGATATTTTGAAGATATTTATTGTACTAATAAATAGAGTTGATAACTTGTCAAGCAGATATCAAAGAACCAAATTCCTCGATGCACGTTGACCAAAGTCCCTGAAGCTTCAGTTATTCTTCTGCGGCCGCTTTCCATCTTCTACGGATCGCACTTACTTTTGCGGCTGCATATGTAGTTCTACACACCACACTTTTCTTAGCACTTCTCCTCTTTGCTAAACTTGGCTACAACATCTCCTTTTTGAGTCATTTTTTATCATTGAGCTTACATTCTCCAGCACACATGCAATCCAACCATTTTTATTAGATTCAGAGACAAAAATAAGTACTTTCAGACAAAAAGCTATAGCAAAGAGGTACTAATAAGTGGTTAAAATCTATACTTATCACATACGCAAGAAAAGGGGCTTCGCATTTACGATTAGGCAGTTGCATTTGCGACACTGTGAATTTAGGGGCAGCTTCACATTTGTGAAATATTGTTTGCATTTGCGGACCGCCCAGGGTTCGCATTTGCGAGGATTTCATCGCATTTTTGAACCATAGACTCTATAGAGGCGATTGTTTTAGAGCAATTTCTCCCCAAATTTATAAATTAGATTGGTTTAGAGGCTTGTTATGAAGGAAAAGCCGTGTTGAAATTGTTGATTATGTTCCAGAAAGAGGTAAGTGTCTTAGTTAACCTTATTTTGAGGGAAATAAGGTAGAATCGAGTCTAATTGCTATGTGAACTATGTGTTGAGGATGGCGTATATGCAAGGTGATAAATGTATATGCGTTGGCTATAGGATAAACATGCAGGTAGAATTATCCTTACTCGTACCATGTTATCTTGTGTATTATGTCATGCTTTAGATAGATTGTTTAATTCTTTGATTACTCTTTTTCATATCATTTCTCATGTTGAGATTATTGTGATATTGGGTATGGAGATCGTGGAAATGTTGATTGGTTGTTGGGACTAATTGTTGGGAGATTCTCATATGACGAGTTATGTTCAAATATTATTGTTGATGTTGAATATCCTTCCTACCTTGTTTGACAATGTGTTGTATGTGATTGCTTGGTGAGGAAGAGTGAAATGCACGAAGGGTGTTGTCGTGCCTTATTTATGTATTGATATTATTGCTTGAAGGAATGTAAGAATAAAGCATGAAGGGTGATTCCGTGCACTTACTTTATTATTATTATATAAGGATGAGAGTAAAAGCACGAAGGGTGATGTCGTGCACTTGCTTTGTTATTATTATGTGAGTATGATAGTAAAAGCACGAAGGGTAATGTCGTGTACTTGATTTGTATTGTTTTGCGAGGATGAGAGTAAAAGCACGAAGGGTGATACCGTGCAATTCTGTAGATTTCATTCCTCTTACTTTGATATTTGAAATAGGAACTTGGCTTTGTGACTTTGTGACTTTGTTACTTACTTAGAAAGAGACTTACTAAGTGACACTTTACTTTATGTTTTCGATTTATGCCCCTACACGTGTGTACTTGTAATCCCTTCCACTTGTCATTATTTCATTGTTAACTTTGATTCGTTATCTATTATTTCGTTACTTCTTGATATATAACTGCACAAATTTATTGTAGGTGTCTTGTCTTAACCTTGTCATTACCTCGTTGGAATTAAGATCTACACTTACCAAACATATTGGGTCAATAGTACTCATTCTACACCTCTGCACTTCTTGTGTGGATCCGAATATCGGTACTAGCGGAGTCTTGTGTGGTGCTTAGCAAATATGGAGAAGGTGATTCGAAGTAGAGATGCATTCCGTTTGCAGGCCTTGAGTCGTCTTCTTATTTCTATATGCTGTTTTCATTCTTCGAACAATGTTGTATTTAATTTCAAAACAGTGTATGCAATAAATTCTAGAAGGTCATGTACATGTGACTCCACATCTTGAGAGGGTTGAACGTTATTATGGATTTTAAATTTATCTTGTTTACTTTCGAGTTGCTCTTACTTGTTCTTATTATCTTGCTGATTAATCATTTGTTGCTATCCTTTCGTATTTATCTGTTGTGTGGTGGCTTGCCTAGCAAGCGTTGTTAGGCGCCATCACGATCCCGATTGGTTGGAATTTTGGGACGTGACACATCCTCGATTTGCTTAGCATTAGTACATATAAAGATTCGATTGTACTCATCAAGTTCAATATCGCAGATTAAGATCTCTTTTACCTTGGCATTTTTCTGGACAACCTTGACATTTTTATTAGTGTACTGCTCTCGAATTTTGGAGCCAGTTACTTCATCCTTATTATCAATTACCATGAGAATCTTAGGACCTCTCCGAAGAATATCTCAGAGTTCTAAATCTTTACCTTTGAGAAAACAATGCATACTTGAGTTTCACCATCCTTCTGAATACCTAGAGATGCAGCCATATGGATCCTTTCAAAGTGTTAACCTTCCTTTAAAAGAACATGCTTTGATACCAATTGTTATTTTATCTTTCCCTTTCAAGATTATAAACTCTAACCTAGAATGTTAAACAAACTCTTCAAATTTGATAATCTAATAATACATTTCTCAAAAGCAAAATATGTTAAAGAACAATAACTCAAACCTGAACAACCAAAGAACTTGAGCAAATCCGTCTTCTCGACCTGGTTATTCAGTTGAGAAACTTGAATCCTTGAGAACACCTTTTTGCTATGGTTGTTATTTTCCAAGAGTAATACCTTGATACTGTGTGAATAACATTATTCCTCAATAGCACCAATTTGATGATTTATATAGGAGTGACATTAGCCGGATCCTTTTTTAATTTTAGCTCCAAAACCTAAAATAAATCAACTACCTCATAAGAAAAATAAATCCTAAGAGGATTTTATTTCTTTCCCTAAAAGACTCTTTCACGTGTTTTTCCTTTCCATCCAAGTACATCTATAATTAATGGATCCTGGCTGACCACGAATTCCTCCAACTTTTACCATGCTTTTAGCTTAGGAAATAATCCTTCAAGGAATCTGACTTGCATTAGGAATCAGCTTCCAGCTTCTGATTTTCAATTTCTGAATTGGTTCTTTCGATATTTGCTTGACACATTTGCAACCATATATATCACGACAATAAATATTTTAAGGTACCTAGTTCTTTAACAACATTTGTTAATCATCAAAACTAATTTAAATTTCGATTAAGAGTTTTAACCAAAATTGTCCCTTATGTTTGAGGTTAGGTTTAACTTTATCCCTTAAATATGCATCTGAACACGTATCGCCCCTTAAGTATACCAAAGTTGAGTATGTTTGGTCTACTTAACGGAAGAACACAAATGAGAACAAAAAACTAACTGTCTAACCATGTGTTTACCTGTAAAACGGTACAATTAAATTTGTTACGTGGTTAATAGACAGGTGAATTGATTTGATCCAAGAAATGATAAAGAGATAAAATAAATATTAAGATTAGCAATCAAAATTGAAGAAGATGACGAGCCTAGCTCCGAACGCAATGTATCCGAGAGAAAAAATGAGAGTAACGATAAGTGTAAGAAAAGTTGTTAAATTGAGAGAAAAAGTAACGAGATAAAGCTTTAGTATGCGGAAAGTACTTCGTGTCCTTACAATGGCTGTTGATCCTGCTATTTATAGCTTTACCTATGGAAATAAGATTATAGGATCAAGCTCCTCTTAAATGACAATAAAAGAATTATTGATAAACGTGTAACGACCGACCATGAATGCAAATATTCTCTGCAATGGTCGCTCATTTATTGTATGTGATGACCAAAAATATCATCTTTAAATTTAATAAGTAATTCTCTGTTCCAAGACCTCTAAAAGCACTAATTATCATTCCTCGACTTGCGTGCGTAGTCCGTAAAATTTTCTGAAAAGTTGTTATGCGAAAAAAAGGATTAAAATGTGAAAACGGAGCCTTAAAACTCAACTGAGTTGACTTTAGTCAATATTTTGAGCAAACAGACCTGGATCAGTATTTTGACAGTTCTGGTAGCTCCGTATCGTGATTTGGGACTTGGGCGTATGCCCGAAATTTAATTTGGAGGTCTCTAGCTCAAGTTATAACCATTTAATGGAAACTAGTAATTTAAGGCTAAAGATTTCCAAGTTTGACCATGCGGTTGGCTTTTTGATATCGGAGTCTGAATCAAGTTCCAAAACTTTTCATAGCTCCGTTATGTCATTTATGACTTGTGTGCAAAATCTGAGGTCAATCAGACTTGATTCGATAGGTTTCGGCATCGAATGTAGAAGTTGAAAATTTCTTAAGATTAAAGTTTCAAGTGAGTTCGCACAAGACCTAACTTCAAATTAGCATAACTATCATGATATGAATTTGTATATAGTGTATTACCTATCAAATAAAATATCTTTGAGTCTAGTTTCTAACTTTTTAAACCGTTCGTCATGTGGACATGTATACAAGAAGTTATGATTAAATTACCAAAAGCTAGAAAAATGTGATTCTGCGACCACTATGCGATCGCAAATTGGTCGCAAAATGGTCCAGAACAGCCCGCACACCAATTGTGCGACCGCATAACTGAGTTCAGAGGGTTAACTTTTCTATCTTCATAACCCGACCCTATTTTGATAAATAGGCTTGGGGATTTATTTTGGAGCAATTATCTGAGGTTTTTTAAAGAGAAGTGAGAGTGTTCAAGAGAGAGGAAGTAGATGAAGTGTTTTGTTCATCATATTCTTGTTCAAGTCTTGAAATCCAATAAGAAACCCCTCGAGTTCTTCATCAAAGAGGTAAGGTTCTAACCCCTAATCTTCAATTTCGAGTTTGGGTAATGATGGGTGATTAAGAGTATGATTCTTGGGGTAAGTGTTCCTTATCCTATATTGATTATATTTTATGATTCCATATTCATTTACATCACGAATCCGTGAATTTAGGGAAGAAAAATCAGATTTTAATAAAATCTTCCAAAAATGAAAATTTAAGATTTGAAGGTCCATTTGACATCGGAATTGGATAATTTTTATATGGTTGAATTCGTAGCGGAACGAGTGTTGGGATTTCGCAAGTTTTTCTGAGATTTGAGATGTGGGTCCCAATGTCGAATATTTAAATAAATTTTGGATTTTTATCCAAAAAATGAGTAAATTCATATGGAATTAATTACTATGATTCGTATTGAGTATATCGAATTGTTTGTGAATAGATTTGAAGCTTTTGGAGACAAATCTTAAAGGAAAACTTGTGGTCGAGTAATTGATTGGAATTTGTAAAGCGAGGTAAGTGTCGTGGTTAACCTTGATTTGAGGGAATATAACCCTTAAATTATTTGTTATGTGAAATGCATGTGAACGACGTATACGAGTATCTATACGTCGTCAAATTAATTGTTTGCCTACTTACTTAAAAAATTATAAATTATTTTAAATCATGAATTAATTATTATAATAATTGTTTCTCTCCTATTCTTTGTCAAATATTAATTCTTGAATTCCTGCATTAATTGTTACATGCTATTTGAATTATGTGTCTTAATTGTTATTTGACATTTAACATATTAAATATTAAACTGCCTATTTTCTCTCTGATTTCCATAATAACTTGCTATGTTTCATTGTTTGTTTTATAATTAAATCATAATTATTGTATACCTGTTGTCTTATAATTTTATATTAATTGTTGTATTTATTGGGGAAATTTCTTCTATAAGAATTGGTAAATGAATATATTGGAGGATCGGGTTGCACGACGCAACAGACTTATTAAAAAGTCCATATTGGAGGATCGGGTTGCACGCTGCGCTGCAACAAACTTATTAAACAAAGTTCATATTAGAGGATCGGGTTGCACGCCGCAACAAATATATTAAAAGTCCATATTGGAGGATCGGGTTGTACGCCGTAACAGACTTATTAAAAGTTAATATTTGGGGAATCGGATTGCACGCCGCAACAGACTTATTAAAAGTCAATATTTGGGGGATCGGATTGCACGCCGCAATAGACTTATTTAAAAGTCAATATTGGGGGATCAGATTGCACGCTGCAACAGACTTATTTAAAAGTCTATATATACTTGATTGAAATAAATATATGACAGACTTGATTAAAAGGAATATATTGGGAGAGCGGATTGCACGCTGCAACAGAATTGAATGTGAATATATTGTGAGAGCGGGTTGCACGCTGCAACAGAATTGATGAAAATGATAATTGGTTATGACTGCTGAATTGGCTTCAATTATAATAAATGAGTTACCTGATTTATTTCTGTTATTTGTTGTTGTTACTAATATTGCGTACAGGTTAATGAAAGTGAACCGCCTTAGCCTCGTTACTACTTCTTCGAGGTTAGGCTAAGCACTTACCCATACATGGGGTCGGTTGTACTGATACTACACTCTGCATTTCTTGTGCAAATTTCGGAGTTGGTCCCAGCGGCGTACTATAGACTTGCTCGAATTTCAGCTACTCAGAGGAGACTTGAGGTATAACTGCACGATGTTCGCAGTTCTGAAGTCCCCGTCTACTTTACTTTAGCTGTGTGTTTGTTTCGAGACAGCTTTATTTTATTCAGACTTTTATTTGTATTATTCTAGAAGCTCATGCACTTGTGACACCAATTTTGGGATGGTATTTAGACACCGTTGTTTTTAAGGATTATTCACTACATTTCAGACTTTACTTCCGTATTTGCTCTTTGTTATTAATAAATTTAAAAATTCTTTTAAAAATAGATAATATTATTCTAACGTTGGCTTACCTAGAAAGCGAAATGTTAGGCGCCATCATGGTCCGAAGGTGGGAATTTCGGGTCGTGACAGTTGGTATCAGAGCACTAGGTTACATAGGTCTCACGAGTCACGAGCAAGCTTAGTAGAGTTTGAAGAATCGGTACGGAGACGTCTGTACTTATCTTCCAGAGGCTACAGAGTTTAGGAATAATTCCACTTATTTCATTCCTTATCGCGCGTCATTGATTTAGCTTGAAAACTATATCTCGTATTCCTTTGTATCCACTCGTGTATGACATTGCACACTCGGTATCAGTTGTGCGTCGACGGCTCGTGATGCCGCAGATGAACTACGAGGGAGCCAGAGATGCTCAAACATTGCCTCAACATGTGATTCCGACTGAAGATGCAGACGTATTAAAAGATCACCCAGTGAATCATGTGGGGGGTGAAACGGACCTTGGCATCTGGTTGATTTATACGAGCTGTGAAGGTTATTATTGTGGATCATCGGACGTGATAAACTATGACTTCGCGCCGAGTGGGGGGAGTCCACTATCAATGGATGGATTGCTGGGTCATATGTTATATCAGTTTTGGCCTGAAATGTATATATGTGGTACTGAAAGGTTCCCCAAATATTTACACATGTTTAAGGCCTGAGATTTTGTAGAGGATAAGATTGGGACTTGCGGTATGTCCGCCTACTTAATAATCCTATACTTCAGTACCAAAGGAGTTAGAGAAACAACTTTAAGTTTACAGAATGTCTACTCAGCGTGGACCTTATGGTTGCGGATTTTGGGGTGCTTTGGAGGAAGTACAGTGTTTGACGAGATTCTGGGCTAGTGGTTCGTGCCAAGATTTGCCTGTATGGAGATCTACTTTTGTGATCGTTGTGTATAAATAGGGGTAAGGGTTACCCCAAAGAAGATTTGAAGAGTATGTTAAGAAATGGGTCAGCTCAACAGTGTTGAGTCAGCATAACGAAAGAAGAAATTGGCCTTGGGAGAGATAATTCTCCACAGGTGTCCATGGAAAGCCTATGAAAAAGGCAGACCAGCCAATGCAACACCGCCCACTTGGCTCAGTTCTCAGAACACTTTTGAAAGAGTTTGTTTCCCGAACTCTCCGTAATGCGTGGCGCATAGGGTTTGGATGGTTGCGTCAAGTCACTATGATGGTGTCATAATATGCCATCAGGTTCAATAAGTTAGCCCATCATATTCCTACTTTGCTTCATACAGCCAGAGAGTGAGTCCACAGACTCATTAAAGGACTCAATTATGATCGTAAATTTTTGTATGACTCGAGAGCTACAGGCTGATACTTCATTTCCACTAGTGGTAGAAATTGACAAGATATTCGAACGTGTTCAGGGTGAGGAAAAAGGAAACTAAGGAGACCAAGACGTCTCGAGGTTCTAGGGGATTCAGTGGATTCTACTCTACGAGTATAAATCATTATGTAGGGGGCTCGGGTAGTCGGCCTGCCCAGTTTGCACATCAGATTAATTGAGGTGGTCCAGTAAGTTCTTTTAATGCACCACTGACATAAGTGTCCTACAATAGTTATTCCAGTTATCTGGAACAGATTCAGTATGGGCAGCTAAACCTGTAAATGGGTTGTTATGAATACGGTGATACTAGGCACATCATTAGAAAATTGTCCCAAACTTAGGAGAGACATATTTCATCAAAGCACTCAGGCTACGTGCCCCATTGCAATTACTACACCACCCACACGACCGGTTAGAGGTGGAGGAAGGACTGATAGAAGGCGTCCTAGAGGTGGAGACCCAGTCGTTGATATAATTATTTATGGTATGGCAGAAGTCGATACATCAGATGGTGTCGTTACAGGCACGACCTCGATTTAATATAAAGGAATAATTTCCTTTTAACTTGATTTGGTTCTGAGTATCGAGACGAGTCCTCCTATTGTGCTCCACTTACGAGTGAGCTTCATAATTCTATAATCTACTTATGTGCTTACTCCTGTTGGGAGATTCTATGGAGATAACTACGCTTAGCATTCCATGTTGGTCTCAAATGAGAGCTGTGAGGCTAAAGGTGATTTTCTGGTACTCATTTCGGTAAGTTTTGATGTAATTTCTGGATAATCAATTACAAATTGTGAATTATATGCCCTACCGGTGTGGGGTTCATTATGTGTTGTGATTTCGTTTAACATAAATTATTTAAAAGGAGAAAATGGAAAGTTTCGATTGGCACGATGTGCATATTACTTGTGATTTAGAACTGAGGACGAGATCCTCGCATTTTTAAAAATAAATTGATATGTTTAAATCGGGATACGAGCTGCAGTGGAAGTTATATAAGGACGAGATCCTTGTGATAAAAATTCTTGTGTTTAAATTCTCCCTTGTGAAATTAAAATTGTACTATAGCAATAATAGGGAGTCATGCCTGTTAGGCTTATTTGAAAATTCTTGTATGAAATTCTCTGTGCATACTTGCCAAATTCGTGTTGTAATTATTGAGTTTTAACCTACGAGGTAGGAGCCCGCCCAGGTGGCGTTAAATGCAACTCGTTAATTTGGGTAAATAATTACGAGGTCTTCATGCCTCACATCTCGTTTTTAGTATTGTGAAGGTTTGAAACAAGATTTTTGTTAACATGGAGTTAATTGATGATTTTGTAATTGATTATGAACAACTATTAAGACCAGATTGACCCAGAAGGATGCCCCATCTAGATGGTCAGACGAGTGTGAGTTGAGCTTTTAGAAGCTCAAGACTGCTTTGACTACGATGCCAGTGTTGGTATTATCCATAAGTTTAGGATCTTATACGGTGTATTATGATGCATCTCGCGTTGGGCTTAGTGTAGTATTGATGCAGGATGGCAAGGTGATTGCATATGCGTCACGGAAGTTGAAAGTTCACGAGAAGAATTACCATGTTCATGACTTAGAATTAGCAGACATTGTTCATGCGCTGAAGATTTGGAGGCATTACCTCTACGGTGTCTCGTGTGAGGTATTTACCGATCATCGTAGCCTTCAGTATCTGTTCAAATAAAAAGATCTTAATTTGAGGCAGAGAAGATGGTTGGAGTAGTTGAAAGACTATGATATCCCTATTTTGTATCACCCCGGAAAGGCCAATGTGGTGGCCGATGCTTTGAGTAGAAAGGCTGTGAGTATGGGCAGCCTTGCTTATATTCCGGTTGGTGAGAGACCGTTAGCTGCAGATGTTCAGACCTTGGCTAATCAGTTTGTGAGGTTAGATGTTTCAGAACCCAGTCGGGTTCTAGCTTGCACAGTCACTCGGTATTCTTTATATGAGTATATCCGTGAGCGACAGTATGATGATCCTCATTTACTTGTCCTTAAGGACATGGTACGGCAGGGCGATACCAAATAAGTTGTTGTGGGGGAAGATGGAGTTCTGCGAATGCAGGGTCATATTTGTGTGCCTAATGTTGGCAGGCTTCGTGAATTAATCCTTGAAGAGGCACACAGTTCCAGGTATTCTATTCATCCAGGTACCGCTAAAATGTATCAAGATTTGCGGCAACATTATTGGTGGAGGAGAATGAAAAAGGATATAGTTGCATATGTAGCTCGGTGTCTGAATTGTCAGCAAGTTAAGTACGAGCATTAGAGACCTGGTGGTTTGCTTCAGAAGTTAGAAATTCCTGAATGGAAATGGGAGTGTATCACTATGGATTTGTTGTTGGACTCCCATGGACTCAGAAAAAATTTGATGCAGTTTGGGTCATTGTGGACAGGTTGACCAAGTTAGCACATTTCATTCCAGTGGCAGTTACCTATTCTTCAGAAAGGTTAGCTGAAATTTACATTCGTGAGATTGTCCGCCTTCACGGTGTGCCAGTGTCTATTATTTCAGATCTAGGTACACAGTTTACCTCACACTTCTGGAGAGCTGTACAGCATGAGTTAGGAACGTGAGTTGAGTTGAGTAAAACATTTCATCCACAGACAGACGGACAGTCAGAGCGCACCATTCAAATATTGGAAGATATGCTTCGCGCTAGTGTTATGGAATTTGGAAGTTCTTGGGATCAATTCTTGCCACTTGTTGAGTTTGCTTATAATAATAGCTATAAGTCGAGCATTCAGATGGGTCCATTTAAGGCATTATACGGAAGGCGATGTCGTTTGCCAATTAGCTGGTTTGAACCGGGAGAGGTTCGGCTGTTGGGTACCGATTTGGTACAGGATGCCTTGGATAAGGTCAAGATTATTCAAGATCGACTTCGCACAGCTAAGTCTAGGAAAAAGAGTTATGCTGACCGTAAAGTTCGTGATATTGCATTCGTGGTTGGAGAAAGAATATTACTCTGGGTTTCACCTATGAAAGGTGTAATGAGGTTCATAAAGAAGGGCAAATTGAGCCCTAGGTATATTGGACCCTTTGGAATTCTTGAAAGGGTGGGTGAAGTAGCCTACATGCTTGCATTACCACCTAGTTTATCAGCGGTTCATCCGATATGTGTCTATGCTCCGAAAATATCATGGTGATCCATCCCATGTGTTAGATTTCAGTTCAGTCCAATTGGACAAAGATTGGACTTACGAGGAGGAGCCGGTAGCTATTCTAGCTTGGCAGGTCCGATAGTTGAGGTCTAAGGGTTATCCTTCAGTTCGAGTGCAATGGAGAGGTCAGCCGGTAGAGGCATCTACCTGGGAGTCCGAGTCGGACATGCAGAGTAAATATCCACACTTATTCACCAGCTCAAGTACTTTTTCTAACTCCGTTCGAGGAAGAACGTTTGTTTTAGAGGTTGAGAATGTGATGACCAAAAATGTCATCTTTAAATTTAATAAGTAATTCTATGTTCTAATACCTCAAAAAGCACTAATTATCATTCCTCGACTTGCGTGCACAGTCCATAAAATTTTCCAAAGTTTTTATGCAAAAATGGATTAAAATGTGAAACAGAGCCATAAAACTCAACTGCGTCGACTTTTGTCAACATTTTGAGCAAACAAACCTGGATCAGTATTTTGATAGTTCCAGTAGCTCTGTATCGTGATTTAGGACTTGGGCGTATGCCCGGAATTTAATTTGGAGGTCCCTAGCTCAAGTTTTGACCATTTAATGGAAACTAGTAATTTAAGGCTAAAGATTTCCAAGTTTGACCACGGGGTTGACTTTTTGATATCGGAGTCGGAATCTAGTTCCAAAAATTGTTATAGCCCCGTTATGTCATTTATGACTTGTGTGAAAAATTTGACGTCAATTGGACTTGATTCGATTGGTTTCGGCATCGAATGTAGAAGTTGGAAATTTCATAAGATTAAAGTTTCAAGTGAGTTCGCACAAGATCTAACTTCAAATGAGCAAAACTATTATGATACGAAGTTATATATAGTGTATTACTTATCAAATGAAAGATCTTTGAGTCTAGTTTCTAACGCTTCAAACCGTTCATCATTTGGACATTCCTACAAGAAGTTATGACCAAATTAACATAAGCTGAAACAATGCGATTCTGCGACCACTATGCGACCATTATGCGATCGTAAAATGGTTATGCGACTGCAAACTGGTCGCAAACCGGTCTAGAACAGCCCAGTTCTGGGCACCGATTTGTGCGATCATTTTGCGACCCGCACACCAATTGTGCGGTTCATTGTGCGATCGCATAACTGAGTTCGGAGGGTTAATTTTTCTATTTTCATAACCCGATCCCATTTTCATAAATAGGCTTTGGGGTTTATTTTGGAGCAATTATCTGAGGTTTTTTAGAGAGAAGTGAGAGTGTTCTAGAGAGAGGAAGTATATGAAGTGTTTTGTTCATCAAATGCTTGTTCAAGTCTTGAAATCCAACAAGAAATCCCTCAAGTTCTTTATCAAAGAGGTGAGGTTCTAACCCCTAATCTTCAATTTCGAGTTTGTGTAATGATGGGTGATTAAGAGTATGATTCTTGGGGTAAGTGTTCCTTATCCTATATTGATTATATTTTATGATTCCAGACTCATTTACATCATGAATCCGTGAATTTAGGGAAGAAAAATCAGATTTTTTTATCAAATCTTCCAAAAACAAAAATTTAAGATTTGAAGGTCCATTTGATATCGGAATTGGATAATTTTTGTATGGTTGAACTCGTAGCAGAACGGGTGATCTAATGTTGCAAGTTTTTTTGGGATTTGAGACGTGAATCCCACTGTCGAATATTTAAATGAATTTCAGATTTTTATCCGAAAAATTAGTAAATTCATATAGAATTATTTCCTATGATTCTTCTTGAGTATATTGAATTGTTTGTAAATAGATTTGAAGCTTTTGGAGATAAATATAAAAGGAAAAGCTGGGGGTCGAGTAATTGATTGAAATTTGCAAAGCGAGGTAAGTGTCGTGGTTAACCTTGATTTGAGGGAATAGAACTCTTAAATTATTTGTTATGTGAAATGTATGTGAACGACGTATAGGCGAGGTGACGAGTGTCTATACGTCATCAAATTAATTGTTTGCCTACTTACTTGAAAAACCATAAATTATTTTAAATCATAAATTAATTATTATAATAATTGTTTCTCTCCTATTCTTTGTCAAATATTAATCCTTGAATTCTTGCATTAATTGTTACATGCTATTTGAATTATGTGTCTTAATTGTTATTTGGCATTTAGCATATTAAATATTAAACTGCCTATTTTCTCTATGATTTCCATAATAACTTGCTATTTGTCATTGTTTGTTTCATAATTAAATCATAATTATTGTATGCTTATTGTCTTATAATTTTATATTAATTATTGCATTTATTGGGAAAATTTCTTCTATAAGACTTGGTAAATGAATATATTGGAGGATCGGATTGCACGCCGCAACAGACTTATTAAAAAGTCCATATTGGAGGATCGGGTTACAACAGACTTATTAAAAAGTCCATATTGGAGGATCGGGTTACACGCTGCAACAGACTTATTTAAAAAAGTCCATATTGGAGGATCGGGTTGCACGCCGCAATAGACTTATTAAAAGTCTATATTGGAGGATCGGGTTGCACGCCGCAATAGACTTATTAAAAGTCTATATTGGAGGATCGGGTTGCACGCCGTAACCGACTTATTAAAAAAAGTCCATATTGGAGGATAGGGTTGCACGCCACAACAGACTTATTAAAAAGTTCATATTGGAGGATCGAGTTGCACGCCGCAACACACTTATTAAAAATAGTCCATATTGAAGGATCGGGTTACACGCCGCAATAGACTTATTAAAAGTCTATATTGGAGGATCGGGTTGCACGCCTCAACAAACTTATTAAAAATCAATATTTGGGGGATCAGATTACACGTCGCAACAGACTTATTAAAAGTCAATATTTGGGGGATCGGATTGCACGCCGCAACAGACTTATTAAAAATATTTGGGGGATCAGATTGCATACCACAATAGACTTATTTAAAAGTCAATATTGGGGGATCGGATTTCACGGCGCAACAGACTTATTTAAAAGTCTATATATAGTTGATTGAAATAAATATATGACAAAATTTATTAAAAGAAATATATTGGGAGAGCGGGTTGCACGCTGCAACAAAATTGAATGTGAAAATATTGTGAGAGCGGGTTGCACGCTGCAACAGAATTGATGGAAATGATAATTGGTTATGACTGCTAAATTGGTTTCAATTATTATAAATGAGTTACCTGATTTATTTCTATTATTTATTGTTGTTACTAATATTGCGTACAGGTTAATGTAAGTGAACCGCCGTAGCCTCGTCACTACTTCGTCGAGGTTAGGCTCAGCACTTACCAGTACATGGGGTCGGTTGTACTGATACTACACACTGCACTTCTTGTGCAGATTTCGAAGTTTGTCCCAGCGGCGTACCATAGACTTGCTCGGATTTTAGCTACTCAGAGGAGACTTGAGGTATAACTGCACGACGTTTGCAGTTCTGAAGTCCCTGTCTACTTTACTTTAGTTGTGTGTTTGTTTCCATACAACTTTATTTTATTTAGACCTTTATTTGTATTATTCTAGAAGTTCATGTACTTCTAACACCAATTCTAGGATGGTATTTAGACACCGTTATTTTGAAGGATTATTCACTACATTTCAGACTTTACTTCCGCATTTGTTCTTAGTTATTAGTAAATTTAAAAGTTATTTTAAAAACGGATAATATTATTCTAACGTTGTCTTGCCTAGCAAGTGAAATTTTAGGCGCCATCACGGTCCGAAGGTGGGAATTTCGGGTCGTGACATTGTTAGAGTATATTCCCTCATTGAATGTTATCCGATGGCAAACCCTTGATCTTCTCCTGTTGACTATGCTCCCTTCAAAATTTACCGGATGCCGAATGCATTTGTTGTATCCGGTACTGGTTCTTACTTAACTTGCCTTTTACCTATCTTCGGTTCTATGTGTCATGTTACCATTCAACTATTTGCTATAAACCAATTTTACCCTATACAGACAGTCCCCTACTTTCCGTTGACATATCTTAGTGTTACCGGGAAGTTGGTGAAGATTCTTTCCTTAGTGGGAAAGTTCCTGAACGGTCTCTAACGCTTGAAAGGATGCACGTCTTCTCGCATTTAATACCCCGAACACGTGTTGCCCCACGATTCAGCAAATAGTTTTGCCCGTTTTCGAGGTAATCATGACCACGATTTTTGCCGTCTATATCTTCACTTCTACTCTTTATTTTTACTTCCTTACTTCTAAAATTTTCATAAGTCTTTCTTCTTCTCTGCACTCACTTAGAAATTTTCCCATCTTCTTCAACTTTTTCAGCAAAAGTTTCACTGACCTTTTGTTACCATGGCTTCTTTCACTGCTCTCTTTGGAAACACTGGTCTTCTCTTTGGTGGAGGCTCAAAGAAAAACATGGACAAGCAAGTCAATGTCAATTCTGAACCTCCCACTGTAAGCACCCTCATACCACAACATCTCAACACCGCGAACGACTTTCATGAGAAGGTCACTTCTATATCTTCACGGGCTTGTCCTGTTAGTAGGTATCCCTCCTACATTCTCCCTTCTAGTATCCCAATTATGAAGGAGGACTGCAACTTCCCAATCTTGGAATCCTCGCCCTGGATATGATAAAGCGGGTTACCTTCACCAAGGAGGATTTTTCGTATGCCTATATGTATCACTTTACCTTGGGTCCGTTCTCCCTAGGGTCGAATGAAGGGCTCGACCCCATAATTTTGGAGTTTTGCCAATGCTACCAGGTCTGCTTAGCACAAGTAGGCCCATTTATATGACAAACGGTGGCTTGCCTTCGCCAACTGTTCACCAATACCGGCGAAACCCTAACCCTTGCACAGATGATGACTCTCTACTCTCCCAATATTTTTAGTGGGGGAGTAATAAACTTCAGCAAACATGGCCACCACACTATTCTCACCAGCGTGGATGATGACATCGATCTTGGGTGGATGGAACGATTCATCATCATTGCTACCCGTGACATAATTGCGTCCACAACTCCGTCTTTTCCTGAGTCGTGGAATAGCTTTCGTAAGTTTTCGATTATCCACTTCCTTCCTTCGTAAAAAAAATGATTTGTGTTGTTGATGATCTTCTTGTTCCTTCTATTCCAGCTACCCAATAGGAACCACTACAAGCTCAAGCCCTGGACCAGTGGGTTCAGAAAATTCTGAAAATCAAGACACTAGAATAATGAGTCCTTTTTCCTTTTATCTTTGTACCCACTGGTCCAGGGCAAAATGACCCTAAATATGGGTGAAAGGCCAAAAATTATAGTAAACTGAGTCCTTTTTCCTTTTATCTTTGTACAGACACATGAAATGTAATGAAAAAGTTGCTAACCCCATTTTTTGCTTAATACAGGTCTTCCGAAGGGCTCTGTCGTCTACCCCAAGGTCGACGCCTTAGTTGATCCCGAAGAGGCCAGGAGGGTGATGGAAAGTGCCCACGCTCGAAGCAGAGCTTGCAGGCCTGCTTTAGGTAAGGGCGCCCCTTCTCGGAATCCCCATCCCAAGGAACCAAAGAGATGACGCTCCTCCTCGGTTGGGGCTCAAGGGAAGAAAGAAAAGAAAACACCATGCGAGTCGTCCACAATGATCTTCGTTGATGATAGGGAAGCCAGTGATGAAGAGGCTTCCCTTCAAAGGATAAAAATATCTTCATCAGCTCAACGAGAAGCTCAGCTGGGAGAGCTTCAAAATCCGACCGCAGAAGAAACCCAAACACTTTGGGGTTAAATGGACCTGGTAGATAATGCCGATTCTCGCTTTCCAGTCTCCATTGTTGCCTCTGGTCCAAGGAGTTTGGACCCTGGGCCTCTTCTGCCTTCGACCACTGAGAAAATAATAATCAACCCTTCTTCTTCCACCGCTGCTTCTCCACCCCCTATCTTTGGGAGCACACTTTTGTTCATAACCTTACCCTAGAAAAAGATAAGTTAGCTCCACGTGATCTTAAGTGCGTATTTTTGGGTTACTCGAGAACATAAAAGGGATATCGATGTTATTCACCTGACCTCCAGCGGTGCCTTATGTCTGCTAATGTTACCTTCTTTGAAACCTAGCTTTACTTCACTGGTCCAGGTGATGACTTATATATTTCTGAGGTGCTACCAGTTCCATATTTTGGAGATTCAGACACGATCTCCCATTTATCTTCCCCCTCCGCAACACTAGCTCTACCACATACAGCTTCAGTTTCATCACTTACGGTTCCAGTTCCAACTCCACCACCTAGTTCAGTTAAACCTTCTACAGCTCCACCACTCCTAACTTATCATCATCGTCCACGCCAAGCATCAAGCCCGACTGATTCACGTCCTGCACCTGATCCTACTTTTACTGCAGACATATCTCCTCCTAGCCCACCGATAGCACTTCGAAAAGGTATACGGTCCACACTTAATCCTAATCCTCATTATGTCGGTTTAAGTTATCATCATTTGTCATCACCTCATTATGCGTTTGTATCATCTTTGTTCTCTCTCCATCCATAAGTCTACAGGTGAAGCACTGTTTCATCTAGGAGTTTGGCATGACTCGAAGTGAAGTTGATCACTCTATATTTTATCTGCATTCTGCTTCGAATATCCATATTTATCTTGTGGTTTATGTAGATGATATTGTTATTACCGGCAATGATCAGGATGATATTACTAAGTTGAAGCAATATCTCTTTCAGCACTTTCAGACTAAGGATCTGAGCAGATTAAAGTACTTTATGGGTATTGAGGTCGCTTAGTCTAGTTCAGGTATTTTGGTCTCACAACGGAAGTATGCCTTAGACATTCTTGAGGAGACAGGAATGACAGGCTATAGACTTGTTGATACTCCTATGGATCTGAATTCTAAACTTCTGCCGGGACAGGTGGAGCCGCTTAGAGATCCTGCAAGATATAGGCGGTTGGTTGGTAAATTAAATTACCTCGCAGTGACTCGACCTGACATTTCCTTTTCTGTGAGTGTTGTGAGTCAGTTTGTGATTCTCTATGTGATAGTCATTGGGATGCAGTAATCCGCATTCTTCGGTATATAAAATCAGCTCCAGACAAAGGATTATTGTTTGAGGATCGAGGCCATGAGCAGATCGTTGGATACTCAGATCCTGATTGAGCAGGATCACCTTCTGATAGACGTTCTACGTCTAGATATTATGTTTTAGTAGGAGGTAATTTGATGTCTTGAAAAAGCAAGAAATAGAATGTGGTTGCTCGGTCTAGTTGCGAAGCAGAGTATCGAGAAAATGGCTATGGCAACATGTGAATTGTGTGCTTAAAAACTTTGGGATCCATTATACAGTACCAGATGAAGTTTCTTGTCCTTCATGGTATTGTTCTACTCTGTTATTCTTAAATTTCTTATTTTTTCTACATTCATGTATTGTCTATGGAAAGGTACTTGGGTGCATCATATGACGTTCCATCATTAGTCGAAAAGCTTCTGCATCAGCTTGCGAGCAAGCAAACCATTGTTGTAAATGTTTATGATACGACTAAGGGATTTGCTCCTATTAAAATGTATGGCCCGGACGAGACTGACACAGGGTTACTGCATATTAGCAATCTTTATTTTGGGGATCCAGCAAGGAAGCATGAGATGCATTGCAGGTCAAATACATGTAAACTGTAATGTTATGATGTGCTGCTTGACTGCTTCCTATCCGAATACTATTTATTTGTTCACAGGTTCAAGCAGAAACCTTCTCCACCCTGGACAGCAATAGCTGCATCTGCGGGAATCCTTGTTATCACTATGCTTCTTGGTCATATATTCCACGCTGCCATCAATTGAATAACTGAAGTCGAGGGTCAGTATCAGGAAATGATGGAGCTCAAACAGCGCTCAGGCTGCGGATATTGCAAAATCTCAGGTATGTTTTACCCCTATCATGCAGGTATCTAAAACTAGTGATGAGCCTCAATTTTACTTCTGTCATTTGATCATAAAATTGTAATTCTGCAATTACAATCAAATCCTCTTAATCAGAAAATTGATTTTTCTTTCTTTCCGTTAATGTTCTCCATGCTTTTTCCAACCATTTCTTTTCTTCTTATGTCCTTTGCAGCTTCTTGCTACGGTTTCTCATGAGATCAGGACTCCCATGAATGGTGTTTTAGGTATTTAACAGGCTTTACATTACCATTTTTAACCATAAGAAGTAGAAGGGGGTAGAGGAGGTGGTAGAGATGAATTTTTTATTATAAATTGTTGGAAAAATATTGGATTATGGAGAATAAGATTTAGCTTGAGGCGTGTCAAGGACACTGTCCTTAAGGATATTTCACCTACACAATAATGAATAAAATTAGACGTATCCTCTAAAATTGAACAAGCTCTTCCAGTTATTAAACCGGGAACAGAACTAGCAGAAAAACTAAGAAAGAAACCCAACATATAGGGGTAAAACATGATTCAGAAAGTTGTGCCAGAAAGTGTATCTTTAGCTCTCCAAAAATCATGTTTATATAGGCGTTGCTCCAACGGCTAGATAATGTGTAGTTAACATCTAGATAACGATTAGTAATGTCTAGATAACGGCTAACAACAACTAGTTTGACTCTATTAAATATAAAATAATTTACTAACTAATAAGTAGATGTAAATAATATTTTAAAGAGAAAATTTTTTTGAACATTACCTTTTGAGATATCACTAATTTTACAACATTCCTCCACATATCTCAAAAGGGATATAAAAATTAAATAGTAAATAAAGAAAGAAAAAGAGTATAATTTGCTGGATTTCGAGTATAATAAAATTCATCTGGTGGCTTATAAACTATGAACCAGATATAGATAAAATAAGATTTAACTTACAGAATAATTGGTGAAGTTGACAACTTCTATAAATCAAAAATTCTTATTGTAAGTTAGAGATCTTACTCATCATATTACACCCCCACAATTTCTGCTGTTATCACGGTTTTGGACTAATAAGCCATGCGTGCGCCTGGTTTTCATGAGTGCTCAAGGAATCTTTTGCCATAAATTTCATAGGAGTGGCCCCACTCCATACTCATATAGGTACATCCATCAAGTGTATTCTGCAGCGCAATACACCATCTATAAAAGGCTATGGATTACTTGATTAAGAGTTTAATAACTCAGCCTCACATTCATTGCAGTCTTGTGCTATATACACACACCATATGAAGAGAAATAATTTAATAGTATACATTTTATCAACTAATGACTTGTTATTACCCATATGAACCTACTTTATGGGATCTCCAATCACATAGGTTGGGTTACCATCATTGTTGATAAATCTCAAATTGGCAAAAGTCTCAACCCCTCGATATTTTACTTATAAGTCAAAGGATCGGCCAAATCCTCTTTTGACTACACATAATATGTATAAAACATTCTCATCTCTAATTGATTGCTTTATGACATTATATCTTAAGAAAATGTATCTACTCTTCCCATTGAAAGATTTATTTTCTTGCAATGGTTATTGCGCCTTGGCAATCACAATTCATCGACATATTTATTGTCGGTTTAACTCACCAAGAGGTTGCTTAATCAACCTCACTTATACGCAATTTTAATACCACAAAACCCACCAAAAGGTGATCGCACAATCACTATTGAGCTTTCTCAACTGAATCAGAGATTCTATATCATCACTATATCCTTCTAATACAGTAGAAAATTCACATACAAAATACTAACTCATAGTATTTTTCAAGTAAGGCATAAAATCATCTAAAATGAAATGGAAGCTAAATCATATTCTCCATTATTAATTGTTCCAACAATCTTAAGGATATTTCCACATTTATTTTTATTATGGAGAATCAAATTTGATGCTTTCAAAGTTATTGTTCTAGTTCTGAAAATGGAACTTACACTTTGTCTTGACCCCAATTTTTCCTCCGTAGGATGTCGTGATGGCACCTAGTCTCTAAGACTATGTAAGCCTAACAATTTGCGGAATAACTGAATAATAAACTGAACTCAAATCTCAACACATGATATATAAATAGAAACTGCGATTTAAATAATTACAACTCCCAAAATTCGGTAGAAATAAGTCACAAGCTTCTAAGAGAAAATACTAAGTGTCTCTATACATCAAGATCTAAAGAGAATAAGGGAAACAACACAATAAGGATAGAGGGACTCCGAGGTCTGCGGACGCTGACAGATATACCTTGAAGTCTCCACGTGCGGTCCAGCTTACTGGTATCTGGTCTGGTAGGAAAAATCTGGATCAACACAAAATGATGTGCAGAAGTGTAGCATGAGTGCACCACAATGGTACCCAGTAAGTGCCAAACCTAACCTCTATAGAATAGTGACGAGGTCAGGTGAGGGCCATACTGGAATAAAACAGAAATGAGGCAGAAAATATAATAATACAATGAAATGATAGAAAAATGAACAACAAGAAATTTCAGAAAGGTAACAGCACATCCAATAGAGGTAAACAACAGGGGCCCTCCCGAGGTACCGCCTCGTAGCCCCAAATGTAAATACACAATGGAGGGATCTCCCGAGGTACCGCCTCGTAGTACCTCCTCGTAGTTCCAAAAGTAAATATGCAATATGGGAATCTCCTGAGGTACCGCCTTGTAGTCCCAAAAGTAAATATGCAAACAGGGAGATCTCCCGAGGTTCCGCCTCGTAGTCTCAAAAATAAACATGCAAATAGGGGGATCTCCCGAGGTACCGCCTCGTAGGCCCAAAAGTAAATATGCAACTCATAAATTATGGAACCATGAATTTATGGCAAGGAATCCTACAGTTAAATATCGAATATAATAATCAAGAAAATATGTAATTTAACTAACCATGTTGCATGAATTTCAAGTAAAGGTTAAGACATGTTGACATGCGATACTAGACTAAACACAGCAGCTACACATGTTAAGGCAACTCAGTTAAGGAATTTAAAAGAAATCTACTCAGCAAGAACACAAATTTTCCACAATTAGCCCGTGTATGCACTCGTCATCTCGCATACACGGCGCACACGTATCACAAATTATTACAACAGTACCAAATCCTAAGGGAATTTCTCTCACACAAGGTTAGACAAGTCACTTACCTCAAATCTCACTCAATCAATTGATAAGGATGCCTTTCCCTCTATTTTTCGAATCCAAATGACCCAAATCTAGATAAAACAATTACATATCATGAATATAACCACAAAAAAACTAATTTAAATTATAAATCTACGACTTTAGCAAAGAATCAAAACATCGCCCCAAAAAGTCATCCCAGGGCCACATCTCGGAATCAGTTAAAAGTCACAAAATACGAACACACATTCGACCACGAGTCCAACCATACCAAATTTTATCAAAATCTGACACCAAATCGCCACTCAAATTCCCAAATTAAATTCTCCAAATCCCTATCTTCAAACTCCCAAATTTCATCTTAAATACACACAAACTAGGTGGAAATATCAATGAAGAAATAAGATTATTGATCAAAAATGAGTACAAGAGATTTACCTCAAGAAATCCCTCGAAAATGCTCTCAAACATCGCCAAGAGACGAGCTCAAAATGTTTAAAATGAGGCAAAATCGCGAACCCTTGTATTTAAGTGTTCTGTCCAGCACTTCTGCTTTTGCGGAAACTTAGCCGCATCTGCGGCATCGCAGAAGCAACAACTTATCGGCTTCTGCAATTTCCCTCGCTTCTGCTGACAAGAGGTCTGCTTCTGCGGCATCGCTTTTGCGGTTGCTTCTTCGCTTCTGCGACACTGGCTGCCCCTCCTTCACTCTGTATCTGCGGAGCCTCGCTCGCACCTGCGGGCTCGCATATACAGAAAACTTCATGCACCTGCGACACAGCCCCAGACCAAGCCCCAAATCCACTTCTGCGCCTTGCCAGCTGCACCTGCGGCAGCGCACCTGCAAGAATAGTTCCGCAGGTGCGATTGCACCAGAAGGCAAAAAAATCCCAGTTTTGCCCTAAGTCTGATTTCGATCCGTTAACAATCCAAAACTCACCCGAGGCCTCCGGGACCTCGTCCAAATATACCAACCAGTCCTACAACATCATAGGAACTTAGTCGAGCCTATAAATCACATCCAACAACGCTAAAAATATGAATTGCATACCGATTTAAGCCTAATGAACTTTAAAACTTCAAACTTCTACATCTGACGCCGAAACCTATAAAATCAAGTCCGTTTAATCTCAAAGTTTACACACAAGTCATAATTGATATTACGGACCTACTCCAACCTCCGAAATCGGAATCCGACCCCGATATCAAAAAGTTCACTCCCGGTCAAACTTCCCAAAAATCATCCAACTTTCCAACTTTCACCAGTTGACGCTAAAATGACCTACGGACCTCTAATTCAACATCCGAATACGCTTCTAAGACCAAAATTACCCTATGGAGCTATTGAAACAGTCAAAACTCCATTCTGGAGTCATCTTCACATAATCCGAACTACGATCAAAATCCTATGACTTAAATTTCCCTTTTAAGGACTATGTGTCCCATTTCACTTCGAAACCAAAGACAAGTCCTCCCGGCAAGTCACAAAACCCAAAAATAAAATAGAAAAAGCATTAACTTGGGGTTCGGGGCTAATACTCTCAAAATAACTAGCCGGATCGTTACACACTTTAAGTTTGCACAATGGTCTTATGGAGAATACCACTCTTTAGTGAAATTATTTTTGTGAGCAACGGAATATTAATCAAGTTGTTGTTTCAATTTTGTGCATTATCGCATTATGGATGATAAATTGCACCACAAAATTAAGGTACACTTTTTATAGTATTTAAATGCCCCTAAGCCTACAAAAATGTAGACTTTTATTGTTATCCATTTTTGAAAATCTTGAAAGCTCTAAGATAGTGGGTTTAAATTTATTCTTCAATTTCAAAAAATTTGAGTTTTGAATTTGGAGTGTTACAAATAAAAGCACGATTGATTTCACCCAAGTTGTATAAGTTCTTTGCTAATTCTATGAGAATGAAAGAGTGAATAATTTACTATACATGATAATCATTCATGTTAAATAGAATTTGACAGATCTTTTTGATGGAAGGGAAGATGATGATTAATGTGTTGATTTTATAAATCTCCTTCGTATTAGTTTGATAGAAATAATAGATAATATAAGACCTTCATGTTCTTGTTACTTATTGGGTGAAGCTATGTTATTAGCTTGTTATTTATAAATTGGTGGAACTTTTTATGAGTTGTGAAAAGATTATATCCTTAACATAAAATTTTTAAAAATGTGGAGGTTCGTGATGTCCAGAGTTATATATCATGTTCCTAAGAAGGAAAAACATAGGAAATTGTTTTTGTTAAAATTATAACGAGGCCTCAAAATTGAGATTTTTTTTTTGTGAAAATTTATATTGGAAGATAAAATATATATTTTATTTTTGGCTTTGAAAAATTATCCTACTTTGGGTCTCTTAGTAATTTGGGTGAAGAAATCATTGAATTATGACCCCTTTCCTACTAATATGAGATATTTTGTAGAAGTTAAAGTTGCTTTTATATTTAAAAAATTTTACCTTGGTATTTGAATATGGAAGATACCAAAAGGAAATAAATTCTTAGATGTGTTGAAAGATGTTTTAAAAGGCACTTGTATTGAAATCAAGTTTCATTTCAATTGAGATAATTTTATGTCTTACTCGAGAAATACTATGAGTTAGTATTTTGTACGTGAATTTTTCATTATATTAGAAGGATACAATGATGATAGTGAATCTCTGATTCAGATGTGAAAAATTCACTAGTGATTGTGTGATCACCTTTTGGTACCCTGTTATGATATTGGATTTGACTGGCAATGAAGTTTATTAAGCAACTTCTTGGCCAGTTAAACCGACAATAATTATATCGATGCATTGTGATTGCTAAAGCGCAATAGTCATTGTAAGAAAATAAATCTTTCAATTGGAAGAGTAGATATATTCTCTAGATATATAATGTGATATAACAATTGCTTAGAGAGAAATTTTTATACATATTATGTGTAGTCAAAAGAGGATTTGGCCGATCCTTTGACTTATAAGTGAAACATTGAGTGATTGAGACTTTTACCAATTTGAGATGTATAAACAATGATGGTAATACAACCTATGTGATTGGAGATCCCATGAAATAGGTTCATATGGGTAATAACAAGTCATTAGTTGGTCAAATGTGCACAATTAAATTTTGTCTCTTCCTATGGTATGTATATATAGTGCAATACTACATGGATTGAGAGGCTGAGTTATTAAACTCTTAATCCAATAATCCATAGCCTTTTATGGGTGGTGTATTGTACTGCAGTATACACTTGATGGATGGACCTATATGAGTGTGGAGTGGGGCCGCTCTTATAAAATTTGTGGCAAACTTTCTAGAGCACTCATGAATACTAGGCGCGCGCATGACCTATTAGCGCAAAACCGCGATAACAACAAAAATTGTGGGGGTATAATATGATGAATAAGATCCCTAACTTACAACAAAAATTTTTGGTTCATAAAAGTTATTAACTTCACTAATTATTCTGTAAGTTAAATCTTATTTTATCTATATTTGGTTCATAGTCTATAAGACACTAGATGAATTTTATTATACCCGAAACTGTCACGACCCAATTCTATTTTATGCCATGATGGCGCCCAGCACCATTGCTAGGTAAGCCAACAGTGAACAATCTAGTATTTTCTCATTTTAATAAGTTTTTCCCAAGTAAATAACTTTCCTTAATTTAATAGGTTTAGTAAGAAACATATTTAAATTAATAAAACAAAAGCAGCTGAATGTATTTATGTCCATAGGAATAAAATCAAAATCACAAGTCTACTAGTGTATGCCAAGATCTGGTGTCACAAGTGTGTGGGCTACTAGTAGAATATACAAAAGATCACTACTCTACTGTCTGAAATAGAATAGATAGAAAATAAATCAAAAGAGAGACTCTGGTTGCTGCTGAATGGCTCGGAAGGGCATCTCACCGTGTGGTCTCGGACCAGAAGTCAAGCGTGCGCGCCAGACTGATAACCAGATACACCTGCCTCAGATCCTGCACATCAAGTGCAGAAGTGTAGCGTGAATACATAAACAACATGTACCCAGTAAGTATCTAGCCTAACCTCGAAGAAGTAGTGACGAGGGGTCGACTTCGACACTTACTATGGGCCAAAAATATAATAGTATGAAGTTCTAATTAAACATAATATATAAAATAATAATAGAACTCAAATCATGAAATTAAGTAAACAATCCTTTCATTTCAAGTAAGAACCAAGTCATTTCTCTCGTCTAATCCTTTCACCTTTCAAGTCCATGGAACAATATTAAATATAAAGGGGTTCCAATATCTTTACGCACGAATTATGCCGAGGATGTACGACCCGATCCAAATATACATATAAATATATTGTGCACTACCGAGGGTCGAACGGCCCGAACCATAAATACATCAATTAACCTGCCGAGATAAACGACCCGCTCCCATGAGAGTAGTGAAATTTTACCCCGCTCGGGAATATACTTGCAAAGCGGTTGAATATAGATTTTCTCAAGTTATCATAATATTTCTCAATTCTTTTTTCAAAATAATAAATTAAGCTAGGAACCTTTAAAATATTGAAATCCTCAACCTCCGCTTTAATCCAAACAATTAGTAAGCATAAACAAGCAACAGTATCAACAAAAACTTGGTGTAAGCCTAAATCTATCCGGACATAAGCATGAATAATAGCTACGCACATACTTTCGTCATTTAGTACGTATGTAGCCCCCCTACAAATAGAAGTACATAATGATTAAGTTCACCTATGGGGTTAATTCCCTCTTACAAGGTTAGAAAGTAGACTTACCTCATTTCAAGGCCTACTTCCCGGTCCAAGAATGTGCTCACACCCTCAATTCGGTGCCGAATCAACCCAAAACTAATCAAATAGTATATAAACTAATCAATACATGCTCAAATATTCGTATTCCAACTATTAAAGAGGTTACCCAACCCTAAATGTAGGATTCTTAAAATTCACCCCCGGGCCCACGTGCCCGGATTCCGGAAATGTTCGAAGAAAGTTGTTTCCCATAACCTCATGAACTCAAATATATGATTTTTACTAGATTCCATAACGAATTTCATGATTAAATCTCATTTTTATCAAAACCTAGGGTTTTCTCCTAAACCCATGATTTTCACTAATTTACATGTTATAATCTACCCGTAAGTTATGTATTTGACTCGTATTTGGTAGGAATTACTTACCTCAAGGTGTTAGATGTAAATCCCTTCTCTAAGAGCTCCAAGAATCGCCCAACAATGGAATAAATGAGCAAAGATGACTAAGTCCCGCATTAAATGAAGGATTCTTCCTTAAGCGGTTTCCGCACCTGCGGAGGGACTTCCACTTCTGCGGTAAAAAGTCCGCTTTTGCAGAACCGGCCTGGCCACTCGCCCATCGCACCTGTGGAGCCAGGGCCGCTCCTGCGGCCGACTCTTTCGCGCCAGCAGACACAGCCTCTTCTGCGGTCACAGTCATCGCACCTGCGCGTTCACAGGTGCGCCAAACTCCTTGCTCCTACGGATCTTGGGTAGCCTTAGCTTGATCACTTCTGCGACTTCTCGCTCGCACCTGCGGCTGGCCAAGCGCAGGTGCGATTACACCAGCAGCTGGGAACTGCAATTGTTGCTCCCAAGTTTCAACTTGGTCCGAGCCTCGTCCGATCGATACCTGGGGCCCCCAGGCCCCGTCCGAACATACCGACAAGTTTGAAATCATTAAACTGACCCGCTCAAACTCTCGGAACACCCAAAATGATATTCAAACTAAGAATCACACCCCCAACCCAATTGGATAAAAATGTGAACTTTAAGTTCTTCAATTTACTCCCAAAGCGCCGAAACGTGCTTACACTACTCGGATTGACACCAAAGTTTGCGTGCAAGTCTTAAATGACAATACGGAACAACCTCGGTCTCGAAATTCCATTAAGACCTCGATATCACTAAAACCTGCTCTAAACCAAATTTAAAGAACTTCAAGAACCTTCAAGGAACCAACTTTCAATATAGGCGCCAAAATGCTCCCGGGTCAACCACAACCCGGTCCGAGCATACGCCCAAGTCCAAAATCATCATACGAACCTATTGGAATCGTCAAATCCCAATTCAGAGGTCGTTTACTCTAAATATTGACCGAAGTCAAACTTAGCCTTTTAAGGCCAACTTAAGGAACCAAGTGTTTCGATTTCAACCCGAACCCTTCCAAATATCGAAATAACTATCCCCGCAAATCATAAAATAATAAAAGCATATATGGAGAGTCTTATTTAGGGGAACATGGTTCTAAATAGCAAAACGACCGGTCGGGTCGTTACAGAAACCCAGCAAATTATACTATCTTTTTTTTCTTTGTTTACTATTTATTGTTTATATCCCTTTTGATATATGTGGGGGATTGTTGGAAAATTAATGATATCTCAAAAGGTAACGTCCATCTTGGTTTGGAAAATCTTTTCTCTTAGAAATATAATTTATATCTACTTATTAGTTAGTAAATTATTTTACATGTAATAGAGTCAAACTAGCCGTTATCTAGATGTTGGAGCAATACCTATATAAACGTGGTCTTTAAAGAGCTAAAGACACTTTCTAATACACTTTCTAATACACTTTCTAACATAACTTTCTAAATCATCTTCTTTCTTCTATATGCTGGGGTTTGTTTCTTGAATGTTCTGTTAGTTCTGTTCCCAGTTTTATAACTGGAAGAGGTTGTTGAACCCTGGGGGATATGCCTAATTTTATTCATTATAGTGTGGATGAAATATCCTTAAGGACAGTGTCCTTGACACTCCTCAAGCTAAACCTTTTATTCTCCGTAATCATCAAATGTTTCGAACAATTTTAATACCACAACACCCAGCAAAAGGTGATCATACAATCACTATTGAGCTTTTCTCATCTGAATCAGAGATTCAATATCATCACTGTATCCTTCTAATACAGTGAAAAATTCACATACAAAATACTAACTCATAGTATTTCTCAAGTAAGACATAAAATCATCTCAAATGAAATGGAACTTGACTTTCATACAAATGCCTTTTGAAACATCTTTCAACACATATAAGAATTTATTTTCTTTTGATATCTTCCATATTCAAATACCAAAATAAAATTTTCTAAATATAGAAGCAACTTTAACTTCTACAGAAATATCTCAAATCAGTAGCAAATAGGTCATAATTCAATGATTTCTTCACCCAAATGACAAAGAGACTCGAAGCAACATAACTTTTCAAAGTTAGAAATACAACATATTTCTTTTATCTTCCAATACAATTTTTTGCCACAAAAAAATCTCAATTTTGTAAGGCTTTATTATAACATTAATAAATATTGTTTCTCATGTTTTTCCTTCTTAGGATCAGGCTATGTAACTCTGGACACCATGATCCCCTATATTTTCGAAAATTTCAGGTTAAGGAGATAACATTTTCTCAACTCATAAAGAGTTCTACTTTATAAATAGCAAGCTAATAATATAGCTTCACCCCGAAGATTATCATATGGATCAATAAGCATGCAATTTATTAATTAATTAAAAATAAATATTTAAATCTGGTACATCATCACAAGAAAAATCAAACCATTTAATCTTATGTGCTTTTCCAATTCTCCTTCACCCAAACCTCCAATTACAGGAATATAATTAACCCGTCCAAGAGATAGAAAACTTATCTAGGAATAAATTTTTTTTTCAAGCACGTATGTCTTGATAAAGGTTTGGATAAATAGTTTTTGTAGTGACTCGACCGGTCATTTTAAGAGTTGTAGCCCCGTTCCCCCATTTATTGCTAAAGGTTTCACCCATGAAGGGTGTTATGAGGTTCAGAAAGAGGGGCAAGTTGAGCCCTCGGTATATTGGGCCGTTTGAGGTGTTTCAGAAGATTGGAGATGTGGCTTACAAGCTTGCCTTGCCGCCTAGTTTGTTGAGTGTTCATCCAGTATTTTATTTTTCTATGCTCCGAAAGTATGTCAGTGATCCGTCTCATATTTTGGATTTCAACACGATTCAGTTAGATGGTGATTTTACTTATGATATGGAGTCGGTGGCCATTTTGTATCGGCAAGTTCAAAAGTTGAGGTCAAAAGACATAACTTCAGTGAAGGTGCAGTGGAGAGGTCAGCCAGTTGAGGAGGCTACTTAGGAGACCGGGCGGGAGATGCGGAGCAGATACCCATGCCTATTTGAGACTCCATGTACGTTTCTAGACCCGTTCGAGGACGAACGTTTGTTTAAGAGAGGGAGGATGTAACGACCTGGTCGGTCATTTTGAGAGTTGTAGCCCCGTTCCCCCCATGTACTGCTCATTTTATGCTTAATAGTTGCTATGTGACTTGCCGGGATAGTTGGTTCGGTTCCGGGGACGTTTCAAAATGTGATGAGACACGTAGTCTCAAGTGTTGAAAACGTAAGGTAAAAAGGTTAAACGGATGTGAATTTTATGTAAAAGACTTCGGAATGGAGTTTTGATGGTTCCGTTAGATCCATCGGGTTATTTTGGACTTAAGAGCGAGTACAAATAGTGATTTGGAGGTCAGTAGTTAAATTAGGCTTGAAACGGAGAAAGTTAAAAAATTATAAGCTTTGAAAATTTAGAAGTTTGATCGAGAGTTGAGCTTGTGGCTACCGGGCTCAGATTGGAGTTCTGGGAGTTGGAGTAGGTCTGTTGTATCATTTGTGACTTGTGTGCAAAATTTGAGGTCATCGGACTTGATTTGATAGGTTTCAGCGTCGAATGTAGAAGTTGGAAGTTCATTAGGCTTGAATCAATATGCGATTCATGGTTTTAGCATTGTTTGATATAATTTGACACTTCGAGCGAGTTCATATGATGATTTAGGACTTATTGGTGGGTTTGGTTGAGGTCCCGGGGGCCTCGGCTGGATTTCGAATGGTTAACAAATCAATTTTGGACTAGGAGATTGGCTGAAGTTTTCTAGTATCTCTGATCTTGTTTTCTTATACGCAATCGCGTGGACAGGTCCGCGATTGCGTAGGCTTAATTGGGCAGTGGAGGACTTTGCTCTATGCGTTCGCATCTATAGGGCTGCAAACACGAAGCTTTGAGAAGCTTTGCATCGCGAACGCATGGGCTAGGCCGCATTCCCGAAGAGGAAATGAGGTAGGAGCTGAGTCCACGCGTTTGGTCTTCGTGATCGCCTGAAGAGGGACGCGATCACGTAGGTCTGAGGAGGCAGTGGTTTGCGTTAGCAGGTGTAGTGTCGCATTCACGTAAGGTTAAATTTTCTGGGCAACAGAGTTGTGCTTCGCGATGCGAAGACCTTTCCGCGATCGCGAAGAAGGGCCGTCTAGGCTGGACTTAAATATTTCAAAATGAGGTTTTGAGTTCGTATCACAAATTTGGTTTTGGGAGCTCGGTTGGAGGCGATTCTTGGAGAGATTTTCAAGGGAGTGATTGGAGCAAGTGATTCTCACTTAGTTTTGGTTAAATTCTATGTTTATGTCTTTGATTTCATCATTTAATTAGTGATTTGAGTTGGAAAATTAAGGGAAAATGGAGGAAAGTTCTTAGACCGAATTTTGGGGATTTGATCGTGATTTTGCTATCGGATTTGAATAATTTTGGTATGGGTGGACTCGTGATTGAATGGGTATTCGGATTTTGTGACTTTTATCGGATTTCGAGACGTGGGCCCGGGGGTCGACTTTTGAGTTGACTTTGGATTAAGAACTTAGTATTTTCTTATGGAATTGATTCCTTTAGCTCGTGTTGATTGTATCAAACTGTTTGTAGTAAGATTCGAGGCATTTGGAGGCCGTTTCGTGAGGCAAGGGCTTCTCGGAGTAGGGATTGTACAGTTTGAGGCAAGTAACACTTCTAAACTTGGTTATGAGGGTATGAAACCCTGAATGACGTGTTATGTGATTGTTGTTGAGGTGACACACATGCTAGGTGATGGGCGTGTGGGCGTGCACCGTACGAATTGTGACTTGGTCGATTCTATGTAACTGTATAGTTAAATAATCTTGTTGTTACCTGTATTTTCACCATATGTTAGAGCAATTAAGTTTGAGGTAAGTAACACTTCTTGTAACGACCCGGCCGGTCGTTTTGAGAATTTGTGTCTCGTTCAGTGCCTTAAAGTCTAAAGCAGCTTTGTATTATGTGTTATGACTTGTGTGTGGTCGAGTTCGGTTTTTGTATGATTCGGGGTCAATTTGGAAGAATGATTCTTATTTTAGAAGTTAAGTGGTAAGAGTTGACCGGAGTTTTGACATTTGTGTAGAGGAATTCAAAATGTCATTTTGATAATTTAAATAGCTTTGTATGCTGATTTTGTATTAGGCGTGCGTCCAAATTTTTATTTGGAGGTCCGTAGGGGTAATTTGAAGCATTTCGGCAAAAATTCGAAAGTTGAAGTTTTGGAAGGTTGAGAGGTTTGACCGAGAGTTGACTTTGGTGATATCGGGGTCGGATTGTGATTCCAAGAGTTGGATTATCTACGTTATGTCATTTGGGACTTGCATGCAAAATTCGGCATCATTCTGGGTAGATTTGATGTGTTTCGGCACGAGTTTTGGATGTTGGAAGATTTGAAAGTTCATAAGTTCGATTCGAGGCGCGATTCATAATTTTGACATTCTTTGATGTGATTTTAGGCCTCGACTAAGTTCGTATCGTATTTTAGGATGTGTTGGTATATTTGGTTGAGGTCCCGGGGGCCTCGGGTAAATTTCGAATGGTTAACGGTTTGGATGTGGGATCATTGCTACACAATATCTCTTCTTTATTGAGCTATTGCCATGATGTACCATTATCTCCTGTTGTGTCTTTCCTTGTGAGTTCGTTCTTCCATCTGTTTGTGTTCTGGAGTTCCTGGGTTGAATTACTTGTTGTACTCTTGTATTATTGTCGTTGTTGCTATTGCATTCAGTGTATTGTGGCACGAGGTTTCTGTCGTGCAGATGTTATTGTGGCACGAGGTTTTTGCCGTGCAGATGTTATTATGGCATGAGGTTTTTGTCGTGCAGATGTTATTGTGGCTCGAGGTATTTTCCATACGGATGTTATTGTGACACGAGGTTTCTGTCGTGCGGATGTTATTGTGGAACAAGGTTTCTACCGTGCGGATGTTATTGTGGCACGATATTTCTACCTTGCGGATGTTATTGTGGCACGAGGTTTCTATCGTGCGGTTGTTATTGTTTACACAAGGTTTTTGCCGTGCCGCTGTGATTCATTTACGATTTGAGACTATGAGGAGGTATCTCGGGAGGGCTCCATTGTCATTTCCCCTTTTATTCGGTGCACTTGTCCTTGATTGGTGTTTTCTTAGCATACTATTAATTGGCTTCCTCCGTGTTGCATTATTTGTTAGGTTCTGTGTAGCTAACTTTGATGTGCTAGTCGTTATTTCAACTTCAGTGCTGCTTTTAGTACTCTGTACATTTTGTGGTGATCGTTTCTTATGTGCCATTCATTGTCTCTACTCTTATCAGTTGACTTTAACTGTGGTAGCTCACTTGCACAAGCATACACATAGTTAAATCACCCTATCGATTTAAGAAGAGGAATCCTGACATTGTTGACCATTGCATGTACTCTCGTCTATTTTCCTTTTGTGTGAGAGTTGTTCTCTTGGCACGCGAGTTGTCCATATGGATATGAATTGTAATGTGGGCACAAGATGCCAAGTGATTAGGGTTCAAGAATTGGGACCCGTGAGCTGTGATTTTGAGGTTTGGTACCTCGTGGAAATGCTCGAACAAATATTGTGTGAAAGCGGTTGTTCTTATTGAGTTGTTGCTGGGTATACTTTATTTGGTTTTACCAGACTTAGACTGTGTCCAGCTTACTCTACGACATTACTACTTGACTGCTTCCCGTCAAATATTTTTGTTATTAGTGTATCGTTGCAAGTATTGTTTTGTGTTTCTTATCCTGCTTAGCTTTATATTAATATTTTTTCTCTGCTAGTTCACCTTCATACATGTTCAGGATGTTTAGTCCGGTGGGTGTCTTGTTTGTCCCTCGTCATTACTTCACCGAGGTTAGTCTTGATACTTATTGGGTACCGCTGTGGTCTACTCATACTACGCTCTTGTACATTTGTGTGCAGATCCAGGTGCCACAGTAGTTGTTGATTATTAGTTTGCAGGCTCGGAGTCACCCTCTGATTTTGTATTTATATTGTTTTACTTCCATTTCAAACAGTTGTATTTAGGGATTTTCCTTATAAATTCAGTAGAGCTTATGACTTGTACTACCGGTTTTCGGAATTGTAAGTCATGTAATAAGGTTCTATTTCATCATTATTAATTATTGGTCACATTCTTCTATTCATTCAGTAGATGTTAGGCTTACATAATCTTAGAGACTAGGTGCCGTCCCGACATCCTACAGATGGAAATTTGGGTCGTAACAAGTTGGTATCAAAGCTCTAGGTTCATAGGTGCTACGAGTCATAAGCGAGTTTAGTAGAGTCTTGCGGATCGGTACGGAGACGTCTGCACTTATCTTTGACAGGCTACAGAACTATTAGGACAATTTCACTTCCTTTATTCCTGTTGTGCAAGTTTATTGATCTAGGAGTTTGAACCTTTGTCATTCCAGTCTCTCACAAATGGTGAGGACACGAGCTGCAATTCCCGACGACGCTGCCCGGATGCGTTGTTGCTAGGGGCCAGGGGTAGAGGAAGAGGTAGAGGCCGAGGAGGAGCACGTGCTATAACTAGAGCACCTGTCAGAGCAGTTGTTGAGGGGCCGCCAGTAGCTTCTATTGGGGGACAGGCACTGGAGGCGCCTGTTGTGACCCAAGGATTTCAGGAGACATTAGCACAGTTCTTGATATGTTTGGTGCATTGGCTCAAGCAAGGTTGGTTCCGGTTGCACCAGCTACTTCACAGATCCAGGGAGGAGCTCCAAATCCCGCCGCCCGTACTCCGGGGCAGCGAGTCCACGTTGGTCAGGTTCCAGGTGTCATGCCGGCATAACATGTTATCCTAGTTCAGCCCGTGGTTAGGGCACCGGTATCTAAGGAAAAATAGCTTAGACTTGCGAGGTTCAAGAAGATGCATATGGGTTCCTAGGGGAGTGCTACCGTATTCTCCACACTATGGGTATTGTGTAGATGAGCGGAGTTACTTTTACTACGTTCCAGCTTAAGGGAGCGACATATCAGTGGTGGCGACCGTATGAGTTGGGTAGTCCGACCGATGCAGCTTCTCTTTCCTAGACTCAGTTTTAAGAGGTGTTCTTGAGAGATTTTGTTCCCCAGACCCTTCGAGAAGCGTGGCATGCGGAGTTTGTGCAGTTGCACCAGGGCACTATGCCAGTGTCAAAGTATGTAGTTATATTCAGCGATTTGTCCAGTCATGCACCTACTTTTGTTTCTACAGTTAGAGAGTAAGGCCGCAACTTCATTTTGGGACTTAGTCATGATATCCGGTTCAGCATGGCTCGGGAGTTAGAGTTGGATGTTCCATTTCAGCAGGTGGTAGAGATCTCTAGCCGACTAAAGGTCATGTGGGATTAGGATAGAGAGCGGGGAGGCTAAAAGGCCTCGTAGGCCAGAGAGACATTTTAGTTCCTATTTTGGAGGTAGGGTACGATATGGTAGAGGTTTTTATGGGTCAGCTACTTCAGTTTGCACTTCAGCTTTTGCACAGTGTTTCAGGTACCCATGGGTCTCAGGGTACCCATATCAGACAACTTCCACAGCCATGTCAGCGGAGAGGTTGCTTTGATTGAAGAAATACCAGCCACATAGTGAGAGATTGTTCCAGAATCAGGACAAATGTGTCACCGCAGGGTATTCAGGCTATGAGTTATGCTCCAGTTTCTAATATCCCTGCACCGCCAGCTTGGGGTATAGGTCAGGCGAGTAGAGGGCGCCTAAGAGGGGGAGGCCCGGCCCGTTGATGTGTTTTGTACAGTAGGGCTGAGGCCACTGCACTAGATGATGTCGTACAGTTATGGTTTCGATTTGTTATAGAGGAGCACCATTCGTATCTTATTCCGGTTCTGTTTATCAGAGTGAGTCCTTCTATTTTACTTCAAATATATGGGTGAGTTTCGTGATCTTGTACTCTGCTTATGTGTTTATCCCTGTCGAGAGATTTTATAGTGGTAGCCCATGTCTATCATTTTATTTTATTTAATATTGAGAGTTATGAGACTAGAAGTGATGTTCTGTTACTCATTTTGGTAGTTTCGATGTGCTTTCTGGGTGATAGGTTACGATTTGTGATTTAGATGCTCTACCGGTGTGGGAGTTCAGTATTTGTTGTGATTTGTTGGCGGAACTGAATTAGTGGAAGGTTTCAGTTGGTATGATGTGTATTCTACTTGTGATTCAGAGTTGAGGGTGAGACCCTCACGGTGTCATGTGTTTCGATGTGTTTGAACCGGGCTGCGTGCCGCGGTAGAGTTATATCAGGATGAGATACCTGCTGTTTGGTTATATGTTTTGATTCTCTCATGTGAAATTGTTTCATAGTATGGTACTGATAGGGTGTCTGTCGAGCTTGTTTGATAGTCCCTTCATGTGTTTCCTTGTATGTTCAGTTACATTCATGTTGTGCTTATTGAGTTTTAGCTTGCGAGGTATGTCCCCAGATGGCGTTAGATGTTATTTGTTGAATCAAGTGAATAGTTATGAGGTCTTCATGCTTCTTGCGTCGTTGTAAGTGTTGTGAAGGGTTAAAACAGGGTTCTAACAGATATGAGGCAAATTGCCAGTACTGGATTTGATTATGGGCAGCTACTGTGGCTAGAGTTATTGTCAAAGGCACATGTGTAATATGTTACATCGTGTGGTTTTACTTTGTGGGTGTAGGCATAAGTTGTTATAGGTTGTTGAGGTTAGTACCATGTGTTGATGAGGGAATCGGGCCTGTTGGGAATGATTGGATGGTGAGAAATTTGGTTATATATTTATTAGTGTGGGTGGAAGGAAAAGATTTTCAGTCGGGATGGTGTCGTCGGGCCTATGGAGATTGAGGTGACGTGGGATCACCCGCGGGTGTATGTATGGTAGTTCACTTTGTGATTTGATGACTTCAGAATGGTTCTTGGCACGTTTGAGGATAAACCTTGGTTTAAGAAGGGGAGGTGTAACGACCCGACTGATTGTTTTGAGAATTTGTATCTCATTCGGTGGCTTAAAGTCTCGAGCAACTTCATATTAAGTGTTATGACTTGTGTGTGTGGTCGAGTTTGGTTTTTGGATGATTCAGTGTCAATTTGGAAGAAGGATTCTTGTTTTAGAAGTTAAGCGATAAGAGTTGACCGGAGTTTTGACTTTTGTGTAGACGACTCTAAAATGGCGTTTTGATGCTTCCAATAGCTTTGTATGGTATTTTGGACTTAGGCATGCGTCCAGATTTGGATTTTGAGGTTCGTAGGGGTAATTTGAAGCATTTCGGCAACAAATGGAAAGTTGAAGTTTTGGAAGGTTGAGAGGTTTGACCGAGAATTGACTTTGGTGATATTGGGGTCGAATTGCGATTTCGAGAGCTGGATTAGCTCCGTTATGTCATTTGGGAATTTGCAAATTTCGGCGTCATTCTGGTTTGATTTGATATGTTTCAGCACGAGTTTTGGAAGTTGGAAGATTTGAAAGGTTATAAGTTTGATTCGAGGTGCGATTCATAATTTCGACGTTGTTTGATATGATTTGATTCCTCGACTAAGTACGTATCATGGTTTAGGATGTATTGGTATATTTGGTTGAGGTCCCGGGGGCTTCGGGTAGATTTGGATGGTTAACAGTTTGGATTTTGGACTTAGGAATTTTTGGGCTCCTGGTTCTGGTGCGTCGCACTTGCGAGTTTTGGTGCGCAGGTGCGTGACCACTTTTGTGAGAGTTTGGTCGCTTCTGCGACATTAGTGCCACTCTGTTGAATCGCTTCTGCAACTGGAGGACCGCAGGTGCGAGGATACATCTGCGGAAGGTGGATCGCAGATGCGCGTTGGAGGCTATAGGTTATATCTGCACGCATCTGCGGAAGGTGGATCGCAGATGCGCGTTGGAGGCTCCAGGTTATATCTGCTTCTGCGGAGTTTGAGACACTGCTATGCAATCACAGATGCGCAACTATGGTCGCAAGCGATCCCTGTTTGGGCAATTGAAGACCGGATATGTGGAGAATTGTTTCGCACCAGTGAAAGTGCAAGTGCACGTGTATGTCCGCAAATGCAGATGTTCTAGACAGAATCATATAATCGAGGGTTTGGCCATTTTTTCATATTTTGAGTTGTAGACCTCGGTTTTGGGAGTGTTTTCATTGGTTTTTCAAGCATATCATTGGGATAAGTGTTCGTCACCCAAAATTTATTATATTCCATGATTCCATCTTTATTTTTATCTTATAATTAGTGTTTTGAGTTGAGGAAAATGGGAATTTTTGAAGAAAATTTTCAAAATGTAAAATGATGATTTGAAGGACGAATTGATGTTGGAAATTAATAATTTTGGTATGGTTGAACTCGTATCGGAATGAGTGTTTGGGTTTTGTAAATTTTATCGGGTTTCGAGGTGCGGGCCCGGGGTTCAATTTTTAGGTTGACTTTTAGTTCTTGTTAAAGATTGAAGGTTTATTATCCATAATTGTTTACTATGAGTTTTATTTATGAATTGAAGTTATTTTGGCTATATCTGAGCCGACCGGAGGTTATTTCAATTGAGCAGGTCATTTTACAGTAACGGTCTAGCTTCTTTGAGGCAAGTATCTTGCCTAACTTTGTGTGGGGGAAACTACCCATTAGGATTTGAATCTTTGGTGCTAATTGTGTCATGTGAAGTCAGCGTACGTGAGGTAACGAGTACGTGCTCGGTCTTATTTGTGAAACATTGACCGTTTAGGGCTCTTAGGCTCTTATGTTATTAGATATGAAGTTGTTTTGTTATGTTAAATCACCCATTTACTAAATTCACCCTTACATGTCTTGTTGGAATTAATTGCTCTATGTTTTACCCTTATTGCCGATTAAACTCTTATATGCCTTGACTGAAGTTGATGCCTCTTTTATTGCTATGCCATCCTTCTCGTAACTGTTTATCCTTGATTGAAGTTATTATTATATTTTCCCTAATCTGCTTATCCTTAATTGAATTGGCTGAATGTCTCCGGTAATTGCTCCACCCTAAGTGAAGATTTGTTATCCTTTATCATTGTTGAATTACCCTTAATTGGAGTCATTGATTCATGCTATCCCTCTTATCGTTAAATTGTACTTATGTGGGATCATTGCTACACAATATCTCTTCTTTGTTGAGCTAATTCTATGTTGTAATATTATCTCCTGTTGTGTCTTTCTTTATGATTTCGCTCATCCGTCTTTATGTGTTCTGGAGTTCCTGAGTTGAATCACTTGTTGTACTCTTGCGTTATTGTCGTTGTTGTTGTGGTATTCAGTGTTGTGTGGCATGAGGTTTCTGTCATGTGTCTGTTATTGTGGCACGAGGTTTCTATCGTGTGGATGTTATTGTGGCACGAGGTTTCCGTCATGCGAATGTTATTGTGGTACGAGGTTTCTACCGTGCAGATGGTATTGTGGAACGAGGTTTCTGCCATGCAAATGTTATTATGGCATGAGGTTTCTGCCATGTGGATGTTATAGTGGCACGAGGTTTCTGCCGTGCGGATGTTATTGTGGCATGAGGTTTCCGCCGTGCGGATGTTATTGTGATATGAGGTTTCTGCCGTGTGAATGTTATTGTGGCATGAGGTTTCTGTCATGCAGATGTTATTGTGGCACGAGGTTTCTTCTGTGCTGATGCTATTGTGGAACGAGGTTTCTATCGTGTAGATGTTATTGTGGAACGAGGTTTCTGCCGTGAAGATGTTATTGTGGCATGATATTTCTGTCGTGCGAATGTTATGTTGGCACGAGGTTTCTGCCATGCCGTTGTGATTCATTTATGATTTGAGACTACGAGGAGGTACCTCGTGAGGGTTTGTTATCATTTCCCCTTTTTTCTGTGCACTTGTCCTTGATGGTTCTTTTCTTAGCATACTATTAATTGCCTTCCTCCGTGTTGCATGATTTGTTTGGTTCTGTGTAGCTAACTTATTTGTGCTAGTCGTTGTTTCAACTTTAGTGCTGCTTTTAGTACTCTGTACATTTTTTGGTGATCATTTCTTATGTGCCATTCATTGACTCTACTCTTGCCGGTTGACTTGAACATGGTAGCTCACTTGCACAAGCATACACGTAGTTAAATCACCTATAGATTTAAGAAGAGGAATCCTGACGTTATTGACCATTGCATGTACTCTCGTCTATTTGCCTTCTGTGTGAGGGTTGTTCTCTTGACACATGAGTCGTCTGTATAGTTATGAATTGTAATGTGGGCACAAGATGCCAAGTGATTAGGGTTCAAGAATTGGGACCCGTGAGCTGTGATTTTGAGGTTCAGTACCTCATGGAAATGCTCGAACAGATATGGTGTGAAAGCGGTTGTTTGAGTTGTTGCTGGGTTTCCTTTATTTGGTTTCACCAGACTTAGACTGTGTCCAGCTTACTCTACGACATTACTACTTGACTGCTTCCCGTTAAACATTGTTGTTATTAGTGTATCATTGCAAGTATTGTTTTGTGTTTCTTATCCTGCTTAACTTTATATTAATAATGTTTCTTTGCTAGTTCACATTCACACATGTTCAGGATGTTTAGTCCGGTAGGTGTCTTGTCTGTCCCTCATTACTACTTCCCCGAAGTTAGTCTTGATACTTATTGGGTATCGTTGTGGTGTACTCATACTACGCTTCTGCATATTTTTGTGCAGATCCAAGTGCCACGGCTGTTGTTAATTATTAGCTGGCCAGTCGAGCTGTGGAGACTCAAAGTAAACTTGTCGTCGCGTTCGTAGGCCTCGGAGTCACCCTATGATTTTGTATTTGTACTGTTTAAATTCCATTTCAAACAGTTATATTTAGAGATTTTCCTAGTAAACTCAGTAGAGCTTATGACTTGTACTACCGGTTTTGGGAATTGTTAGTTGTGCAATAAAGTTCTATTTCATCATTATTAATTGGTTGTTAAATTCTTCTATTAATTCAGTAGGTGTTAGGCTTACCTAGTCTTACAGACTAGGTGCCGTCACGACATCTTACGGAGGGATATTTTGATCGTGACAAGTTGGTATCATAGCTCTAGGTTCATAGGTGTTACGAGTCATAAGAAAGTTTAGTAGAGTCTTGAGGATCAGTACGGAGACGTCTATACTTATCTTCGAGAGGCTACAGAACTATTAGGATAGTTTCACTCCCTTCATTCCTGTCGTGCGATCTTATTGATCTAGGAGTCATTCCATTCTCTCACAAATGGTGAGGACACAAGCTGCAGTTACCGACGATGCTGCCCAGAGGCGGTGTTGCTAGGGGCTAGGGTAGAGGAAGAGGCAGAGGTCGAAGAGGAGCACATGCTACAACTAGAGCACATGTTATAGTAGCCGTTGAGGGACTTCCAGTAGCTTCTGTTGGGGACATGCTTTGAAGGCGCTTGATGTGACCCTAGTATTTCAGGAGATTTTAGCATAGTTCCTGAGCATGTTTGGTGCATTGGTTCAGGCAAGGTGGGTTCCGATTGCACGAGCTACTTCACAGATCGGGTGAGGAGATTAGACTCACGCCGCCCGTATTCCGGGGTAGTGAGTCCAGGTTGGTCAGGTTCCAAGTGTCATGCGAGCATAACTTGTTATCCTAGTTCAGCCTGTGGTTAGGGCAACAGCATCTGAGGAAGAACATCTTAGACTTGCAAGGTTCAAGAAGTATCACCCCTAATTTCAGTGGTTTGGCTTCAGAGGATGCGCATGGGTTCCTAGGGGAGTGATACCGTATTATCAGCACTATGGGTATTATTGAGATGAGTGGGGTTGCTTTTACTATGTTCCTGCTTAAGGGAGTGGCATGCCAGTGGTGGCGAGCGTATGAGTTGGGTAGTCTGGCCGATGCAACTTCTCTTTCCTAGACTCAATTTTTAGAGGTATTCTTGAGAGAGTTTATTCCCCAAACCCTTCGATAAGCGTGGCGCGTGGAGTTTGAGCAGCTGCGCTAAGGCACTGTGCCAATGTCAACGTATGCAGTTATATTCCGTGATTTGTCCAGGCATGCACCTACTTTGATTTCTACAGTTAGAGAGTGAGGCCGCAGGTTCATTGGCGGACTTAGTCATGATATATGGTTAAGCATGTCTCGGGAGTTGGAGTCGGATGTTCCATTTCAGTAGGTGGTAGAGATCGCTCGCTGACTAGAGGCCATGCGGGATCAGGAGAGAGGGTAGGGAGGCTAAAAGGCCTCGTAGGCCAGAGAGACCTATTAGTTCCTATTTTGGAGATAGGGTATGGCATGGTAGAGGTTTTTGTAGGTCAGCCAGTTCAGTTTGCACTTTAGGTTTCGCACGGTGTTTTAGGTACCCATGGGTCTCAGGGTACCCGTATTGGACAGCTTTCACAGCCATGTCAGCGGAGAGGTTGCTTTGAGTAAGGAAATACCATCCACACAGTGAGATATTATTCCAGACTCAGGATAAATGTGTCATAGCGGGGTATTCAGGATATGAGTTCTGCTCCAGTTGCTAATATCCCTGCACCGCCAGCTTGGGGTACGAGTCAGGCGAGTAGAGGGCGCCTAAGAGGGGGAAGCCTGACCCATTGATGTGTTCACATAGTAGGGCTGAGGCCACTGCACTAGATAATGTCGCACAATTATGGTTTCGATTTGTTGTAGAGGGGCATCATTCGTATCTTGTTCCGGTTCTGTTTATCAGAGTGAGTCCTTCTATTTTACTTCATATATGGGTGATTTTCGTGATCTTGTACTCTACTAATGTGTTTACCTTTGTTAGGAGATTTTATAGTTGTATCCCGTGTCTATCATTTTATTTTATTCATTATTGATAGTTATGAGACTATAATTGGCGTTCTGTTTCTCATTTCGGTAGTTCTGATGTGCTTTCTGGGTGATATGTTACGATTTGTGATTTAGATGCTCTACTAGTGTGGGAGTTTAGTATGTGTTGTGATTTGTTGGCGGAACTGAATTTGTATAAGGTTTCGATTGGTATGATGTGTATTCTACTTGCGATTCAGAGTTAAGGGTTAGACCCTCGCGGTGTCATGTGTTTCGATGTGTTTGAACTGGGCTGCATGCCGCGGTGGAGTTATATCAGGAGGAGATCCCTGTGATTTGTTTATATGTTTTGATTCTCCCTTGTGAAATTGGTTCGGAGTATGGTACTGATAGGGACTTGTGTCTATCGAGCTTGTTTGATAGTCCCTTCATGTGTTTCATTGTATGTTTAGTCATATTCGTGTTGTGCTTATTGAGTTTTAGCTTGCGAGGTGTGTGCATGGGTGGCGTTAGATGTGACTTGTTGATTCAGGTGAATAGTTATGAGGTCTTCATGTTTCTTGCATCATTGTCAGTGTTGTGAAGGGTTGAAACGGGGTTCTAACAAATATGAGGCTAATTGCTAGTACTGGATTTGATTATGGGCAACTACTGTGGCTAGAGTTGTTGTCAAAGGCACGTTTGTAATGTGTTACATCATGTGGTTGTACCTTGTCAGTGTAGGAATAAGTTGTTACAGCTAGTTGAGATGGTACCGTGTGTTGATGAGGGAATCAGGTCTTTTGGGAATGATTGGATGGTGAGAAATTTTGTTCTAATGTTATTAGTGTGGGTAGTAGGAAAACATTTTCAGTCAGGATTGGGGTAACGTGGGATCACCCACGGGTGTATGTACGGTAGTTCTCTCAGTGATTTGATGACTTTGGAATGGTTCTTGGCACATATGAGGATGAACGCCGGTTTAAGAGGGGGAGGATGTAACGACCTGGCCGGTTGTTTTGAGAATTTGCGTCCCGTTTGGTGGCTTAAAGTCTCTATCAACTTTGTATTGTGTGTTATGATTTGCGTTTGTGGTCGAGTTCGGTTTTCGGATGATTCAGGGTCAATTTGGAAGAAGGATTCTTGTTTTAGAAGTTAAGCGGTAAGAGTTGACCGGAGTTTTGGCTTTTGTGGAGATGACTCCGAAATGGAGTTTTGATGATTCCAATACATTTGTATAGTGATTTTGGACTTACGCGTGCGTCCGGATTTTGGATTTGGAGGTCTGTAGGGGTAATTTGAAGCATTTTGGCGAAAATTGGAAAGTTGAAGTTTTGGAAGGTTGAAAGATTTGACCGAGAGTTAACTTTGGTGATATTGGGGTCGGATTGCGATTCCAAGAGTTGGATTATCTCCGTTATGTCATTTGGGACTTGCATGCAAAATTTGACGTCATTCCGGGTTGATTTGATATGTTTCGGCACGAGTTTTGGAAGTTGGAAGATTTGATTGTTCATAAGTTTGATTCGAGGTGTGATTCGTAATTTCGACGTTGTTTGATGTGATTTGAGGACTCGACTAAGTTCGTATCGCGTTTTAGGATGTGTTAGTATATTTGGTTAAGGTTTCGTGGGCCTCGGGTGGATTTCAGATGGTTAACGGTTTGGATATAGGACTTAGGAATTTTTGGGCTGCTGGTTCTGGTGCGTCGCACCTGCGAGTTTTGGTGAGCAGGTGCGTGACCGCTTTTGTGAGAGTTTGGTCGCTTCTGTGACATTTGTGCCACCTTGTTGAATCGCTTCTGCGATTAGAGGACTGCATGTGCGAGGATGCATCTGCGGAAGATGGACCGCAGATGCGCGTTGGAGGCTCCAGGTGATGTCCGCTTCTGTGGAGTTTGAGATGCTGATGTGCAATCGTAGATGCACAACTATGGTCGAAGGTACGATCCCTATGTGAGAAAGTGAAGACCACAGATGCATAGAATTGTCTCGCACCAGCGAAAGCGTAGGTGCGCGTGTATGTCCGCAAATGCGAATGTTCTGGACAAAATCATATAAGTCAAGAGTTTGGCCATTCTTTTCATAATTTGAGTTGTAGACCTCAGTTTTGGGAGATGTTTCGTGGATTTTCAAGCAAATCATTAGGGTAAGTGTTCTTCACCCGAAATTTATTATATTCCATGATTCCATCTTTATTTGTATCCTATAATTAGTGTTTTGAGTTGAGGAAAATGAGAATTTTTGAAGAAATCTTTCAAAATATAAAATGATGATTTGAAGGACGAATTGATGTCAGAAATTGATAATTGTGGTATGGTTGAACTCGTATCGGAATGAGTGTTCGGCTTTTATAAATTTTATCGGGTTCCGAGGTGCGAGCCCGGGGTTTCGGCTTTTAGTTCTTGTTAAAGATTGAAGCTTTATTAACCGAAATTATTTTCTATGAGTTTTATTTATGAATTGAAGTTATTTTGGCTAGATTTGAGCCGTCCGAAGGTTGTTTCACTCGAGCAGGTCATTTTAGAGTAACGATCTAGCTTCTTTGAGGTAAGTATCTTGCCTAACTTTGTGTGGGGGAAACTACCCCTTAGGATCTGAGTCTTTGGTGCTAATTGTATCATGTGAAGTCCGTGTATGCGAGGTGAAGAGTATGTTCTTGGGCTTATTTATGGAAAATTGATCGTTTAGGACTCTTAGGTTCTTATGTTCATTAGATATGAAGTTGTTGTATTATGTGAAATCCCCCATTTATAAAATTCACCCTTACGTGTCTTAATTGGAATTAATTGCTCCATGTTTTACCCATATTGTTGATTAAACTCTTATGTGCCTTGACTGAACTTGTTGCCTCTTTTATTGTTGTTCCATCCGTCTCGTAATTATTTATCCTTTATTGAAGTTATTATTATCTTTTCCATAATCTGCTTATCCTTAATTGAATTTGCTGAATTTCTCCCGTAATTGCTCCACCCTAAGTGAAGATTTGTTATCCATTATCATTGTTGACTTACCCTTAATTGGAGTCATTGATTCATGTTATCCCTCTTATCATTGAATTGTACTTATGTGGGATCATTGCTACAACATATATCTTCCTTGTTGAGCTATTGCTATGTGTGGCACGAGGTTTCTGTCGTGCAGATGTTATTGTGGCACGAGGTTTCTGTCGTGCGGATGTTATTATGGCACAAGATTTCTGTCGTGCGGAAGTTATTGTGGCATGAGGTTTCTACTGTGCAGATGTTATTGTGGCACGAGGTTTCTGCCATACGGATGTTATTGTGCCACGAGGTTTCTGCCGTGCAGATGATATTGTGGCACGAAGTTTCTGTCATGCGAATGTTATTGTGGCACGACGTTTCTGCCGTGCAGATGTTATTGTGGCACGAGGTTTCTGTCGTGCGGTTATTATTGTTTGCATGAGGTTTCTGTCGTGCCATTGGTATTCATTTTAAATTTAAGACTACGAGGCGGTACCTCAGGAGGGCTCTATTGTCATTTCCCCTTTTTTCTGTGCACTTGTCCTTGATTGTTGTTTTCTTAGCATACTATTAATTATCTTCCTCCGTGTTGCATTATTTGTTTGGTTCTGTGTAGATAACTTTGTTGTGCTAGTCATTGTTTTAACTTCAGTGCTGCTTTTAATACGTTGTACATTTTGTGATGGTCGTTTCTTATGTTCCATTCATTATCTCTACTCTTATATGTTGACTTGCACTGTGTCAGCACACTTGCACAAGCATACACGTAGTTAAATCACCATATCGCTTTAAGAAGAGGAATCCTGACATTGTTAACCATTGCATGTACTATCGTCTATTTGCCTTCTGTGTGAGAGTTTTTCTTTTGGCATGTGAGTCGTCCGTTCGGTTATGAATTGTAATGTGGGTACAAGATGCCAAGTGATTAGGGTTCAAGAATTGGGACCTGTGAGCTGTGATTTTGAGGTTCGGTACCTCGTGGAAGTGGTCGAATAGATATGGTGTGAAGGTGGTTGTTCTTATTGAGTTGTTGCTGGGTTTCCTTTATTTGGTTTCACCGGACTTAGACTGTGTCCATCTTACTCTACGACATTACTACTTGACTTCTTCCCGTTAAATATTGTTGTTATTAGTTTATCATTGCAAGTATTGTTTGGTGTTTCTTATCCTGCTTAGCTTTATATTAATATTGTTTCTCTGCTAGTTCACCTTCACACATGTTCAGGATGTTTAGTCTGGTAGGTGTCTTAACTGTCCCTCATCACTACTTCACCGAGGTTAGTCTATATACCTACTGGGTACCCCTGTGGTGTACTCATACTACGCTTCTGCACATTTTTGTGGGGATCCAAGTTCCACGGTTGTTGTTGATTATTAGCTTGCTGGTCGAGCTATGAAGACTCAAGGTAAACCTGTTGTGGCGTTCGCAGGCCTCGGAGTCACCCTCTGATTTTGTATTTGTACTGTTTAACTTCCATTTCAAACAGTTGTATTTAGGGATTTTCCTAGTAAACTCAGTAGAGCTTATGACTTGTACTACCGGTTTTGCGAATTATAAGTTGTGTAATAGGGTTCTATTTCATCATTATTAATTGTTGGTCAAATTCTTCTGGTAATTCAGTAGGTGTTAGGCTTACCTAGTCTTAGAAACTAGGTGCTGTCACGACATCCTACGAAGGGAAATTTGGGTCGTGGCACGTCTAAACTTGGTTCTGAGGGTATGAAACACCAAATTACGTATTATGTGATTGTTGTTGAGGTGACGCACATGCTAGGTGACGGGCGTGCACCGTAAGAATTGTGACTTGGTCGATTCCGTGGAACTGTATAGTTAAATAATCTTATCGTTACCCGTATTTTCACCATGTGTTAGAGCTATTGAGCTACCAATCATGTTAGAAATCCTGCATGGGCTCCGTGTTGGTACTGTTGGGACCCACAGAGGTCGTGTTACATGTCGAATTATTCGCCTAATTTTTCATTTGTACTCAGTCACAGCTATTATTAGCATAATATGTCTCAGACTCTGTTGTCCTTTATCGATATCATTTCATCATTATTTGGGCTGATTATCATGATTTTTGTGAGCCCGACACACTAGAGAGATTAATGACTAAGTGAGACTGAGAATCCATTATAAGTGATATTCATGGGATCAGGCTGCATGTCGCAGCAAAGTTTATTGATTCATGCCAGGATTAGGCTTATTATAGCTCTTGGGCTGGATCGGCCCCTCTGGAGTCCACAGTGGGCACAATGCTAGCAGTTATTTACATTTAGGCCGGATCTTCCCTGGTTTATTTGCATTTGGGCTGGATCTGCCTTGTTTTGTGTAAAGTTTTATTGCAAAACCTGAAAGCATGCCTAAATTCTTGTACCTTTACTTGTAGATTATGAATTACTGAGATACCATTGTCAAATCTTTTGTAATTTCTGTACTGTTAATACTATATGTGAACTGTAATACTTTAACTAGTCAATGCTTTCAGTCCAAAGATTAGATTTGTTACTTATTGAGTTGGTTGTACTCACGCTACACCCTGCACCTCGTGTGCAGATCCAGGTATTTTCGGTGACGACGGGTGCTGATTCACAGAGTTCAGACATTCGGAGATCATCGAGGTAGTTGTTTGGCGTCTACAGACCTTGACTCTCCTCCGTTATCTTTTAATTATTCATTTAGTTCTACTTTATAGACAGTGTACCAGACTATATCATTATTTGGATGCTCATGTACTCAGTGACATCCCGGGTTTAGGAAAATTTATGTATTGAGTTATGATATTCTATCCTATTTTATGAGATTTTTATTTATTTAAGTTGTTTTAGTATATTTCAAATATTAACAATGTTTGAAATGTCTGAGTAATCGTCTTGCCTAGTACCATGATAGGCGCCATCATGACATGTTGGGTTTTTGGTCGTGACAGTTTTCATGTAATTTCAAAGAGTATGAAGACACTTCAACTAAACATATGTCAAACACGACAGTCACATTGTTTTTTTAAATTTCAATTATCTTTTTGTCATTTAGTCCAAATAAATTTAAACACATTATCTCAAGGTTCTCAAGATTTTCAAAATGCATAACCGAGGATCGTACCTTTACTTCTCTTAAAAAATAGATGGATGAGGAATCTTTATACCGTCAGGTGAAAATTGAAAAAATGATCTTGACAATTCATTAGTGGTGTACAATTGTGGACTCCTCATCCACAAAGAATACCGGTCATCTTCTCGCGGCAATGGAACAACAACTGAAACAATTGATACAGTAGTTGTAGTAGCATCAATAATAATAATAGCAATGTTGTTCTCCATAACATCGTGGAAATATCTCTAAGATTGTTAGAAAAATATTGGATTATAAAGAATAAGATTTAGCTTGAGGCGTGCCAAGGACACTGTCCCTAAGGATATTTCTCCCACACAATAATGAATATAATTGGGCGTATCCTCCAGGATTCAACAAGCTCTTCTAGTTGTTAAATTGGGAACAAAACTAGTAGAAAAAACAAGAAAGAAACCCAGCATATAGGAGGAAAACATGATTCAGAAAATTGTGCCAGAAAGTGTATCTTTCCTGCATATTGTCATATTAGACGATAATCTTAAAGAAAATTACAAGAATGAATCAAGGTTTGATCATTACCTCTTAAATGGATACATCCACCTGTATTGAACCGGCCCTCCAAGTCACACCCCGTATATAAGATGAATTGGAAGGTATTCCATCACATCAAAGAAAGCACATGGAAAAATCCTTTCCATCTTATTACTGATTACAGGAATGTTCCGATTAATTTGAAATAGGTTTTCTTCCCTTAATGTGGTAGAATATAAGTCTTTGAAGAACAAACTTATCTCTGTGATGGGTTTCCAGATATTTTCAGGTAAACCACAAAATGCAATAAGGAATAAGGTTTCCATGAAAATATGACAATCATGACTTTTCATGTGAGTCAGCTTTCCTTCAACCATATCGGCATGTTTTCCCAGGTTCAAAGAATAACCCTCGGGCATCTTTAGGTTTGTAACCCACTCACAACGTCTTTGTTCCAAAGTAAATATGTAGCTGGCCTTTGGCTTGAACACCTTACCATTGTTCGCAGACTGCAAATGTAATTCAGGTCGCCTACAATATTCTTGTAAGTCCAGTCTAGCCTTCGGGTTATCTTTTGTTTCATTCTTATCATCCATCATTGTGTTGAACAAATTGTCAAAATAGTTCTTCTTTATATGCATGACATCAAGATTGTGTCGGAGACGATAATCCTTCCAATATGGCAACTCCCAAAATATGCTCTTTTTTGTCTAGTTATGAGTAACACCACATCCATGAAATTTAGAAGGTGGGGCCTCGGTAACTTTAGTGATGTTCTGAACCCTCTCCCAAATTTCCTCATCGGACAAAATTGGAGGTGGCAAATCGTATTCAACTGTATTCTTTTTGAATGCATTCTTCGTCCTTCTAAACTCATGATCAACTGGAAAGAACTGACGATGACAATCAAACCATGACTGCTTTCGGCCATGTCTTAAAGTCAACACTTTACCATTTTCCATGCAGTAAGGACATGCCAACTTTCCAGCAGTCATCCACCTAGACAATATTTCATACACAAGAAAATCATTAATGGTCAACATTAATTAGCACGCAAGTTGAAATTTTGCTTAGTTGATATGTCATATGTCACAACTCCATCATACCACAACTGTTTTAGCTCATCAATCATAGGTTGCAAATATACATCAATCAAACTCTCTGGATTACGGGGACCGAAAATAACACAATTTAAGAAAATATATGGACTAGTCATACACATAGTGGTAGATTATGCGGCGTAATAAAGAGTGACTAGCATGAATATGGTGTTACAGTAACACAAAATGGCGTGAAACCATCAGTACATAAACCCAATCAAACATTCCTAGGTTCACTAGCATAATTCGGATACGTCCTATCAAAATACTTCCAAGCTTCCCCATCTGAAGGATGACACATAACACCAGACGGCCTTCTATTTTCATAGTGCCATCTCATAAGAGGAGCGGAACTCATCGATGGGTACAACCTCTTAAATCTAGGAATAAGATATAAATAATGCATCGACTTCACAGTAACCTTTTTCCCGCTCGAAACCCCCTTAAAACGAGTTTTTTCACAAAATTTACAACTTTCTAAATCTGCATCACCCTTATACTACAATATACAACCATCTTCACAACAATCAATTCTCATAGACGAGAGTCCTAACTTATAAACCAATCTTTTAGCCTTATAGAAAACTACAGGTATGTTGAAAGTTGGTCAACTAGTTATCTCATAAGGCCAATGGAGGAATCCATTCCCGATTGAGAAATATTGGTATTTGATTTGATACTTAATAATCTAACTGCAACAAACAACTGAGAGTGCATACTCCCTTCATTTAGTGGACGACTAGCGGTCTCTAATTGTTCATAAAAATATTTTACCTCTTCGTTAGGAGCTTGTTCAACACTTTCATGGGGTTCAAACTCGAAGTGCATCCCAAAAGCATCTGCAACTATTTATGATATCTAGGATATTGAAAGTTATTCCCCACCGACCTTCTACTTTCACCAACAATTATGTTATGAAACACACCATCATTCCCATCAACCTCTCTATGACTAGTCCACACAAGTTGACCAAGTTTGACTTTTGTGTATTTGACCTCGGAACAGAGTTTTGATGGTTCTCTTAGTTTCAGAGGGTGATTTTGGACTTGGGCATATGCCCGCGTTTGCATTTGGATATTTCTAGAAGGTTTCGGTGTGAATTGGTGAAAGTTAGAAATTTGAAAGTTTGGAAAGTTCATAAGTTTGACCGAGAGTTGACTTTAATGATATCGGGTTTGGATTGTGGTTCCGGGAATTTTAATAGCTTCTTTATGTTATTTGGGGCGTGTGTGCAAAATTTGAGCTCATTCCGGGTTGATTTGATATGTTTCGGCGCGAGTTTTGGAAGTTGAAAGTTCAAAAGTTCATTAAGTTCGATTTGAGGCGCAATTCATCGTTTCGATGTTGTTATGCATTATGTGAGGCCTCGAGTAGGTCCTTGTTATGTTGGGACTTGGGACAATGTTCGGACGTGGTCCCAAGGGGCTCGGGCGTGTTTTGAATCGAATTCGGATCAATTTCCTTCATTTTGGCATTGCTGGTTATGCTGAACATCTGGTTTCCTTATTCGCGATCGCGTAGAGTTAATCGCGATCCCATAGAGTTGTTTGATGGCTGGCAAAAAGTTATTATCATATTCTCGAGTCCTCAGACACGTTCGTGTTTGTTGCTGTAATTTGAGCAACGCGTTCGTACAAGTATTGTTATGCAGCGCCTTCCTGAAGTTCCTTGGAAGGGCGACGTAAGGCTAAGCAACCGATGTCAGTGCGGTTGCTATGCGCCAACTGAGGTCCTCGCCGTACGCTAGACTAGATTGTCAGTGCCGTACGGGAAAACCAATATCGTGAGCAATTGAGCAGCGGAAATTGAGCAACTGATGATGAAAGTTGATGATTATATTGATGATGATGAAAGCTATTACAAGATGCAATGCAGTGTCGGGGGGGAGAGACACCAGTACAGAGAATTGTTTGAATGCTTGAATGTTTGAATGCTTTGGTCCCCCTTAATAATGCTTAAAAACAATAAACCAAAGTTACATGATTTGACCTAAGAAAGCTGTATAAGCACACTGAAAATAAATAAAGTAAAACTACTCTATAATTACAATGAAAAAGACTTAGTCTTCTATGGAAGCAAGTCTGATGGCAGCAACTTTGTCTTGAGCAGCAGGTTCTGCGCGCGTATTGCTGTGGGCGCGCGCGGCACTATTTGGATCTGCCAGCGGCGGGGCGCTGGTGCTTGGCATTGGGTATGCGTGCGGAGCACTGTCTGTGCATGCGGCGCTCTTGGAAACATGATGGTTTGTGTGTGCGGCATTGTCGGTATGCGCGGCACTGATGGCATTCGCCAGCCGCTGGGCGCTGGCACTGATTATTGGTGGGGCGACAGAGGCGCATGCTCGCTTGTCACTTGGCGCTTCCGAGACCACGGGGCCGACCGTGGCGCTAGGCATTGGGAGGCTTGTCGGGACGCCACGAGGTGCGTCCAAGGGGTCATGGGTCGATGATGGAAAGCAGCCCATGACATGCTTCCCCACCTGAGTTGGCGACGTCCTCGGAGCCTTACCTGCCGGATGATGATGATTGGTCAGGCTCTTATTGGCTGGGAGGTCTGTTCCCCTCGGTGTT
>AWOL01S0053750.1:0-24705 GCA_000715115.1 Nicotiana otophora
CCCTATTGACTAGATCTCTCGGTACTTAGAAACCATAGGCTGGAAGGTACGCCACTAACGATGCTGCTATCATTCTTTGATATTGAATCACAATGCTTCTAGCCTTCTATCCGAAGCATGGACTATTCACGATCTTCTGCCTCTGAGTATCTTGTACGTTGTTTAACTTTACCTTACTTACCGTAAAATCTTGCATCGTATCTTCTATCTCTTTCATGACCTCCCTTCCACATAGATATAATTCACGTCCATAACCTGAAGCTCTATTATAATACTTGCACCTCTAGTGCATACAGAATCCGGTGGGAGCTTTGTACTGACTTCTTAGGAGGCTGGTACTTTTCTAACCGGCTTTATCGTAGGGCCGTTATAAAATATGGTTGTTGTATTATCCCTCTTGTACCTCTTACATTAAGAGTGACCCTGTAAAGTGCTCAATCATGATTTCTATAATTTTCCGGGTCCAATAATTAGATTCCTGATTTACTTGGTTGATGTAACTCTTTAGTTTTCCCCTTCTTCTGATCAGCCTTTATGAAGGCTTAAGCTATCTCCTGATTTGCGGTTCATGGTATGAGTTATTATGTTTAGCCTTTCATGGGCGCTGTGGAATATTCATGATATAATCCTTTAACAATTCGATCTATGACCTGGGCTCACTTCTTTCTTTTAACTTATACCGGAATCTTCCACGGCTGTATATGCTGGATGTATAAAACTCCAACTCTTAAGTGCGTCCATAACGTAACTAACTTCGGATCATTGATCGAATAATTCCTTTTGTTCCTTCTCAGCTTTCTTTAAATGTAGGCTTTTACTTTTCGTGGTCTTTCTTCCCCTTTTCGTGTGCATACTTAGCGTATCTTAGTGACAACGCATATTTGAATTCCATACAACTCATACGATCTTGGATATCACTTCTGATTTTACTTCCCATTCATTAGACACAGTAGGTGCCATTTTCTTATGGAGTGCATACAATGTTTTTGTGAGACTATGGAATGATGCCCTGATAGTAGAATGAGGGTGTAATTAAGATAAATGAAGGATGACATTTGGGCCTTCGATGGAGTAATGATTTCATGAATTGTATAGGATTAAAATACTCACGTGAGGAAAATCACATTGGGATGCTATGAAATACAGCTATGAAAACATAGTATCACCCCAGGCGGATCAGTCTAATCATTTCAGATGTTCCCCGATGAGACGTGAGCTCTATCGACTGTATTACAGTGGTAGGTGATAGATGATATCAGTGGTAGATGATAGATCAACATTAAGGTGAGATTAGGCCGTCATTCTTAAGATTAATAGTAATGAGGAAGCATTAAAGGACATATATTTATACATATAGGCATAAGCAACGAACGTAACCTGGAGTTTGGTAGCAGATTGAGGTAAGAGTTATGGTATATTATAACCTACTTAAATGTAGTAAAGTCATGCGGATAGGTAACTGGGCCTATGAAATAAGTTATAGCAATATTCGTAAGTTCGACAATGTACTGAGCGAAGGACTTTAGTATACCTATAGATGCCCAGAGGGACATCTTGTCAAGTTCTGTATATGTTTACAAAGTGAGGCCTAAAGATTGGTTAAAACTGTAGGAAAAAGATTGAGGGAAGAGTCGAATAGGCACACATATAAGGAAAACGTGGTACAGGATGCATGATAGAAGGTAGCAACAGTTACGAGATTGGATGAATTCTGACCACAAGTCGTGGTGTGAGAAAGAGGCGTAAAGGGGCGAATGCCCCGGCCTTTGGATTTATTCACAGAAAAGTTGCCTAGATGGAAAGGAGAATGTTAAAGTATTCGGGAAGAGCTATAAGCTATGATAATGATAAGTGCATCAGTCAACATTCGAGGACGAATGTTCCAAAGGGGGGAATATTGTTACAACCCATGTTTTTGTACGTGAATGTACGCCATAAGTAAATTGATCAAAACTCAGAAATGAGATGTTACATTCCGCATTTTTGTACGTTAAAGGTTCATCACAGGCTAATCGACATAAGTTCGGGAAGGAAATTATTTTGAGATTACAAGTATTATGCTATTTCAAACAAGTGATAAGTAAATTTGTGAAGGTGAGAGGGTAAGCGAATCGAAGAAAATAAGTTTCGTAGAAGTTTGGCAATTTGGGGTAAAATATGGTCCGAGCTATAATACCCGGCCTTTATGGACTTGTGCCATACAAGGTACCAGATGACCATGATAGTAGGGTGTATAAGGTGTGTTATAAGTAAGTAGTATTTTAAGTAATTTGAGATAATTCTTAATTATATTTTTAATTTGTTAATTACTGGTTAGTGAGAGATTAATAAATTAACAATTAATTTGAATTGGATAAGCATGATGGACCTTACCACCAATGTGGCAGCCCATGAAGTGGTCAACAAAGCCACTAAGTGACTCATATAAGGTGTAGCAAGGTGTCACATTATTAGAGTACATAATAAGGTTAACATTTTCTTTAGCCTTCTGAACGTGAATTGCACAAAATTATTTACTTTAGCAATGCAAGATAATGTTTTCTTACCCCTCCTCCCCCTCTTAAGATTCGAAGAGACAGTATCACGTTTCAGAGAAATTTCATACGTGATTTACAATGGTCAGAGTTGTGACGTGAGATTTTGTGATTCTAAGGAAGTACGATGCAGTCTTTCTCGAGAATATGATATGATTTTCCTCTACTTCGATCCGCCATTGCATGTTGTCGCTCTTGACGTGTGTTGGAAGGATTGTCAAGAAAATTGGCTCAGGAATATTAAGGCTACGCCCCTCCTTCATTTTTGCATGATCTCATAATTTAATGTGTTTGATAACGATGCATAAAGAGAAGTTCATACTCCTGAATTTATATACACTATCCTAGTCTCAGAAATTACAGTATTCTCCTTATCGGGACTTCATATTTAATTGAGTATTGCCTTCTACCAGTCAAGAGAGCAAAGAGCCTATATATTCAGTATTACAGTATTTTCATTATCATCGAGCTATATTCAATGGGCAGGCCGCTATTGGGCAACCTCTGATCAGATGGTAAGTTATATACCGAGCTTACTGTGGTCGAGCGCCTATGAGCGAGCCCAGTTGGCCGAGATAAAGAGCCTAGTATGGCCGAGCGCCTATGAGCGATACTACAGCAGAGCAATTATATATATACCGAGCCTTATAGGGCCGGACAAATATTTTACTTACTATATTGAGATAATTGAGTAAGTATCAGCAGGTAAGCATATCTTCAAAATATCTTTGACTCCCAGTTACTTTCAGTTATTATATTATCAGCTCAGTTTCAGCTTTCAGTTAATCTGTTGCCTTACATACTCGGTACATTATTTTGTACTGACGTCCCTTTTGCCGAGGATGCTGCATTTCATGCGTACAGGTTCAGACAGACAGATGAGTAGACCTCCTCAGTAGGTGTTGCGCGAGTTCAGTTTGATCTGTAAGCTTCGTGTCCTTCGGAGTTTTCGGGTCTAGAGTTTTATGTACATCTTGTGTATGTTATGGATAGGTTGGGTCCGATGACAATGCATCCATCACTAGAGGCTTTTAGACATATCATGTCAGTTAGTGCAATATGTTGTACTTGTAAGCCTTGTATGTATATTTGTTGGTTTGCCAGCCGTAGTGGTCATGTCGGCCTTGTCGGCCCAGCTTTATATTGATGTTTTGTCAGCGTTCGCAAATTGTCTTGCAATGTGGCCCATGGCCAAAGTATGACATTATATATGTTCAGAGTCCCTTAGTCGCAAGTTGGTACGCAAGGATAGGTAAGGCACCGGGTGCTGGTCTCGCCCCCCAGGTTCGGGGCATGACAAAAGTGGTATCAGAGCAGCTCTATCCTACAGAGGCTACAAGCCGTGTCTAGTAGAGTCTTGTTTATGGGTGTGTCATGCACCACACTTAAAAGTAGGAGGCTACAGGTCATTTAGGACTGTCACTCTTTCTTCTTACTCTAGATTGTGTGGTAGAGCTTAGTTGTAAGAATTCAAACTCCTAAACTCTATATTACTTGTAATAAGACGATACCTACAACCAAATGACAATTGGTAAGAGATTGCATGTGGATGTGGGAGAGTTGAATCAGAGGAACTCAATTCTGCATGATGCTTATAATGAGTAAATGTAAGGTCTTGAGTAGGTCATGTGTGTACTAAGACGTGTAAGCTTCTCGATAAGGAACCTTAAGGCAAGAATATCTATTCACCCCTATGGTGACAGGCAATGAGAGATTCAAAAGATAGATACAATCTTCAACAAGTAAAAGGAGCAAGATGAGAAGGGTACGAGGTACCCAGTTAATAAAGGTGAACATTATTTACAATTCAAGCAGAGAAATATAAGCATTCTGAGTTACTTTCTACTGTAAGGGAGATATATACAACTGAGCACACCCGTTGCAGTTATGCCCTATGGGGGCTAACAGAAGTAGTATCAGAGAAGGACGGATATCAGGAACCGGCTGGGGTTAGAGTAATCCAAAATGATGGATGGGTTGTTTTTGTTAGTTGACATTTCCGAAGGATGTTGCATATGTGCCAATAGATTTACCTGTGAGACACCCAGATGGTGCCCTCTAATATAATACAGCTAGATATGAGCACTACAAAGATAGGCACTTGAAGCCTTGAAGGGATAAATATTACCTAAGTGTGGCTCCCGTCCTAAGTAGAGTGAGAACGTTAAGCAACCCAAAGAGTCAGTGGATGGAGCAAGAGGAGATAAAAGCAAAAGAACGTCTTGTTAAAATTTTCAAAATAAAGTGATAGACAGAAATGCTAGCAGGGAAATAAAAAGAGAGATAATGAAGCATTATGAGTAAGATATGATACCTGGATGACAACGGTAGATAAAAATAATGACAGTGTTACTGAGTCTATAGTCAAGTAAAGGAAGAGACGAGAGGTGATAGGCCTTGAGACAACAAAAGAGTATAGGTCATAAAGTCATATCCTCATTTTGAGAAATAAGTTCGTGACTGTAACGTGATTACTAGAAAGAAAGGTTAGACCCCAGAGTAATATAAATCAGTATGGATTGGTGAACAGGATAAACTAAACATGAATTAAAGATTGAGTGATTTGATAATGGTCGGCATCATGAGAATTTCAGATTGCGCTCTGACGATATTAGAATGGACAACAGAAGAAGATTCATGATAAATTCAGAGAATGGTCATTCAGGAAGACGCTTCCCTAAAGCAAGCAATGTGAACAAAATTAAGCTTAAGGGACTATATGTGCCAGTCACACTAAGTATCACCCTCGCGAGTAAGGAATTTTATTATCCTTGATACAGAATGATTACCGCAAGGCAAGTAAGGGTCATCGATGATATGAAAAGACGCCAAAGATGAAGAGGTAAAACATATATATGTAGATCATCATAGCACTAAATCTTAGTACTCCCCTAAAAGGGGGAATATGGAGTGATGTGACATTAAGTCAGAATTCAGTGATTCTAGAAACTATGGAATGGTAAAGGAAGAATGCGATAAAAAAAGAAGAAGGAATGAGATTGCACTTATTCAAATCCTACGGAAATGCTACAACTCCAGACAATTATGCAAGCACGACGTCAAGGAGAGAAAGTAAGTGTTCCGTCCTGGGATGCTTTAGATAAATAAGGAGCCAGTGCGAGAGGTAAGTTAATACAAAAGAAATAACCCAAGAATGATTATGAGAATGGGCCAATGAGGAGTAGTAGTTGATTCAGGGAAATCCTAGTTATGGATAGACCAGAGGATACAAACAAATCAACAGATCATGCAAAATACACATAGTGAACCCCAACATGAGGCATTTAGTCTCGTATATATGACATCGTAACCTTGTGAAATATTAAGATAGGAGTTGGGGTAGAAAAGGCACCGTATGAGTGTTACGGAGATAAAAAGAGTGCCACTGGGAAGATAATCAAAATATCAGCTCAGAAGCAATCCTACGAGCACAAGGGCATGAAGGTAAGTAAGTAAGGTTAATTACAAGTAAGAAAGAACATCAAAAATTATGCCGGATAAAGGATGTAATAAGCTCGCAGCCTTGCAAGAATCATAGGGTCCTCCCTAAATACTTTAATGAAAGACTAACTGAGCAAATAAGGAAGAAGACTTCAACCTAAGCAGAGTTACCTAATCTTTAAATGGTCATGTAACAACAGTCTCACAACAACATTGTATGCACTCCACAAGAAGGTGGCACCTATCATGGCTAATGAACGGGGAGAAAAATCAGAAGTAATATTCGAGACCATATGAATTGCAAAAAAATCCAATATACATGGGAACTAAGATAAGATAAGTATGCATACAACAAGGGGGCAGAAAGACCAGGAAAAGTAATTGCTTACATTTAAAGAAAGTTGAGAAGGAACGAAAGGAATTATTTGATCAGTGAACGAGAGTGAGTTACGTTATGAATGCACTTTAGATTTTCGAGTATTATCCATGCAGCATATATGTTGACAATCATACAGCTGTAGAAGACTCTGGTATAAGTTAAAAGAAAGAATTGAGTCCAGGTCATAGACAATGGATTGAATTGTTAGATAATAGTATCACATATATTCCATAGCGGCTATGAAAGACTAAAGTAATAACTAATACCAGGAGCTGTAGATCGGAAGATAGCTTAAGCCTACACGAAGGCTGATCAGAAGGAAGAGTAAACTAAAGAGTTACATCAACGAAACAAATTAAGAGTCAGATTATTGGACCCAAAAAATTTTTGACTTCATGATTGAGATCATTGCAGAATCACTATTAATATCAGAGGTACAATAGAGATAGTACAACAACCATATTCTATAATGGCTCTACGATAAAGCCAATTAGAAAAGTACCAGCCTCATAAGAAGGCAGTATGAAGCTCCCACCAGATTGTATATGCACCAGAAGTGCAAGTGTTATAATAGAGCTTCAAGTCGTGGATGTGAATTATACCTATGTGGAAGGGAGGTCATAAAAGAGATAGAATATGTGATGCAATATTTTAAGGTAAGTAAGGTAAAGGTGAACAACGTACGAGATACTCAAATGCATAAGGTTATGAATAGTCCATACTTCAGATAGAAGGCCAGAAGCTCAAAAACTTAGTATCCAGGAATGATATCGACATCGTCAGTGGAATATTTTCCGGCCTAGGGTTTCTATGTATCGGGATGTCTAGTAAAAAGGGTAAAGAAGAGTTAGAGGTGATATGATGCATCTCTTGATGTTCCGGAATAACATGAGGAAATCTATGGTGCAAGCAAGTTGAAGGAAGGTTGCGAGTAGTATAAATAGATATGTGTATGTCTCAAGCTAAAGTGTGGTAAAGCGGCAAGGTTTTAGTAAGGCAGGAGTAAGGATAAGAAAGGGTGAGTGAGAAGGTGACGGGAATGGATAAGTCCTCAAAATTAAGCCCATGAAAACAAGGGAGCTAATGGTCTCTCTAAGTTATAGAAAGCGCAGTATAGCGTGAGTGAACTCAAAGGAGTCTAAGACTAGTAGGATTTAGAAGAGATGGAATGCTGCCCTGGTAGTAGAATGAGGGTGTAATTGTGATAAATGAAGGATGAAATTTGGGCCTTTGATGGAGTAATGATTTGATGAATTTTATACGATTAAAATACTCACGTGAGGAAAATCACATTGGGATGCTATGAAATATAATTATGAAAGCATGGTATCGCCCCAGGCGGATCAGTCCAATCATTTCAGATGTTTCCCAGTGAGATGTGAGCCCTAGCTGCAGTATTACATAAAAGCTCAAGTTATCAGTGGTAGATGATAGATCAACATTAATGTGAATCAACAATGGATGGATAAAAGTCATCAAGTATGAGGTGATATTAGGACGTCATTCTTAAGAGGAACAGTAATGAGGAAGCTTTAAAGGACATATATTTATACATATGGGATAAGCCATGAACGTAACCTGGAGTTTGGTAGCAGATCGAGGTAAACGTTATGGTATATTATGACCTACTTAAATGTAGTAAAGTCATGCGGATAGATAACCGGGCCTATGAAATAAGATATAGCAATATTCGTAAGTTCGACAAAGTACCGAGCGAAGGACTTTAGTATACTTACAAATGCCCAGAGTGACATCTTGTCAAGCTCTGTATATGTTTACAAAGTGAGGCCTAAAGATTGTGTAAAAACTAGAGGAAAATGATGGAGGGAAGAGTCGCATAGGCAAACATACAAGGAAAAAGTGGTACATGCTGCATGATAGAAGGTAGCAACAGTTACGAGATTGGATTAATTCCAACCACAAGTCATGGTATGAGAAAGAGGCGTAAAGGAGGGAATGCCCCGGCCTTTCGATTTGTTCACAGAACAATTGCCTAGATGGCAAGGAGAGTATTAAAGTATTTGAAAGATCTATAAGCTATGATAATGATAAGTGCATAAGTCAACATTCGAGGAAGAATGTTCCGGGGGGAATAATATTACACCCCATGTTTTTGTACGTGAAAGTATGCCATAAGTAAATTGATCAATGCTCAAAAATGAGGTGTTACATTCCGCATTTTCGTACGTTAAAGTTTTATCTTACGACAATCGACGTAAGTTCGGGAAGTAAATTATTTTGAGATTATAAGTATTATGCTATTTCAAATAAGTGATAAGTAAATTCGTGAAGGTGAGAGGGTAAGTGAATCGAAGAAAATAAGTTTCGTTGAAGTTTGGAAATTTGGGGTAAACTACGGTCCGAGCTATAATATCCGACATTTATGGACTAGTGCCATACATGGTAACACATGACCATGATAGTAGGGTGTATAAGGTGTGTTGAAAGTAAGTAGTATTTTAAGTAATTTGAGATAATTCTTAATTATATGGGTAAGTATTTAATTATTGGTTAGTGGGAGATTAATAAATTAATAATTAATTAGAATTGGATAAGCTTGATGGATCTTTCCACCAATGTGGCAGCCCATGAAGTGGTTAACAAAGCCACTAAGTGACTCATATAAGGTGTAGCAAGGTGTCACATTATTAGAGTACATAACAAGGTTAACATTTTCTTTAGCCTTCTGAACGTGAATTGCACAAATTTATTCACTTTAGCACTACAAGCTAGTGTTTGCTTACCCCCTCCCCCCAAGATTAGAAGAGACATCATCACATTTCAGAGAAATTGCATTCGTGATTTACAATGGTTGGAGCTGTAACGTGTGATGTTTCGATTAGAAGGAAGTACAGTGCAATCTTTCTCAAGAACATCACATGGATTTTCCCCTACTTCGATCTGCCGTTACATGTTGTCGCTATTGACGTGTGTTGGAAGGATTGTCAAGAAAATCGGCTCAGGTATGTTAAGGCTAAGCCCCTCCTTCATTTTGGCATTATCTAATAATTACATGTGTTTGATAACGAGGCATAAAGATAGGTTCATACTTCCAAATTTATATACACCATCCTAGTCTCATAAATTACAGTATTCTCCTTATCGGGACTTCATATTTAATTGAGTATTGTCTTCTTCCAATCAAGAGAGCAGAGAGCCTATATATACAGTATTATAGTATATTTATTACCATCGAGCTATAATCGATGGGCAGACCCCTATTGGGCAACTTATGATCAGATGGGAAGTTATATACCGAGTCTACTATGGTCGAGGGCCTATGAGTAAGCCCAGTTAGCGGAGATACAAAGCCTAGTATGGCCGAGCACCAATGAACGAGCCTACTATGGCAGAGTAGTTATATATATACCGAGCCTTATAGGGCCGGACAACTATTGTACTTACTATATTGAGAGAATTGAGTTAGTATCAGCAGGTAAGCCTATCTTCAGATTATCTTTGACTCCTAGTTACTTTCAGTTATTATATTATCAGTTCAGTTTCAGCTTTCAGTTAATCTATTGCCTTACATACTCTGTACATTATTTCCTACTGATGTCCCTTTTGCCAGGGATGCTGCATTTCATGTGTGCAGGTTCAGACAGACAGATGAGTAGACCTCCTCAGTAGGTGTTGCTCGAATTCAGCTTGATCGGTAAGATCCGCGTCCTTCAGAGTTATCGGGTCTAGAGTTTTATGTACATGTTGTGTATATATGTATATATATGTTATGGATAGGTCGGGCTCTGCTCCGATCACAGTGCATCCATCACTAGAGGCTTGTAGGCATATCCTGTAATTTAGTGCAGTATGTTGGGCTTGTAAGGCTTTTATGTATATTTTGTTGGTTTGCCAGCGATAGAAGTTACATCGGCCTTGTCGGTCCAGTTTTATATTGATGTTTTGTCAGCGTTCGCAAATTGTCTTGCAATGTGGCCCATGGCCAAAGTATGACATTATATGTTCAGAGTCCCTTAGTAGTAAGTTGGTATGCAAGGATAGGTGAGGCACCGGGTGCTGGTATCGCCACCCATGTTCGGGGCATGACAAGTCTCTCCTTCCACGATGATCTTTTGGTTCTACATAAGTTGTGGTTTGAACTTGAATGGGATGACATCACCTTTGAAATATGCTTTATACTGGACCATGTTGGAAAGGTATGACTTGTTTCCTCCATGCTTGCATCATTACCCTTATAGGAGCGTAAGGGCAGATGCCTCGCAGCCCCATTAGTACAACGTGAGTGGTTTATTTGGACCTGATGATGAACTCACAACTAGGAAACCATTCAAATATCTAATGCACTTGCTCGTATTCCAGGTTGCTAAAGAAACGTACCCAACTTACAGTATTTCTAGGGTTTGCAAACCTGTCTGGGATGCATGTTATCTTCATTGGATAATGACTGGCTATGTAGTCGTTCAGTGGCCTTCGTAGACGCTCTTGGCAATAATCACCCCTCTGAAAGTGTTCCAGCAGCCAAACTTGAGCAAGAGATTACTACCGTCGAAGTGCCCGAACCCATTCTTGCACCGATCCAGAGCATGGTCCCAATAATTTTGATTGTCCCGAATAAACATAGCGTTGAGAATTATATATTCAAAACATGTTACGAACGTTCCTATCACATTATTTTATCCTTTGGGAATGTGTTCAAGAATGATATGTGTAATAATATGCTATGTCTTTGAGTCATGTTTCAAATGAAGGCTATGATGCCAAATTGTGTAAGAAAATCTCAATATGCTTAAGCCTCTTAATTGCTCATATGTGTACCTAAAGTCTTGATTGGAAATGTCTTATTGTTGATAATCTATAAAGATGGTTGGAAGTAAAATAAGTGAATTGGGGATATAAAGTGTGGCGAACGTGCCAAGAGTGAAAGTTATAAAATGAGCTGATGTGAGAAAGATTATGAAATGAGCTTTGATTCAACTATTCCAAAATTGACTTCGAAAATAGAATTGCCTAAATGCTTATGAACTCAAGTCGTGCCCATATGTGGCTGTTTTAACAAATGCTATGCTTTGTGAGTATTTTCAATGTGTTTTGCTTTCTTACATATTCATGAGTGGAAATTGTGTATTGCCCTTTTTGGGGAAAAGTATTTCAAGAATAAATAGTCTGTTATGTGTTGATGATTTTAACTTGCGCATCAGTTGCCAATTAGTTTACTCTATTTTTCGGAAAGAAATCTATTGTGCTTAAATTGTTCATTTCTAATGAACTTAAAGTTTTGATTTCCAAAATATTATATATATTGATATTTATGATGATGACACGTGAGAGGGAAGAAATGAAAATGTGGAATATCTAATATGGCCACCGTGCCTTGAATAAAGAATATTGTGAATGGCCAAAAGAGTCAAGTGAATATTGTTGTTGTTTTTGGTTGAAAATACTAGTGGAGATTCATACAATGTGAAAGATGGTGAGGTAAATACATTTGTACCTATATTTCCTTTGTGTTCGAAAAATATAATAATATTTTTGGGAGTATCGATAGTCACCAAGGAAGGGTAGGTTTAAATAACCTAACCTAGAAACTACACGTACCAGTGTAGGAATGGATTGTGATTATTCCCCTTATTTGGGATGATATTTATGTGATAAAATTATTCCCCTTAATTGTGATGAGATGATTGATAGAAAAGGACGATGTCGATCCATATGACATTGTGGTGAGATGGCCTAGCCGATCGGGTCGTGATCGGACACCATGCCGCACAAATGGGGGTGATTGTGCTGGAAATTGTAATTGAAATTGTGATTATGGTTGATGTCTCTAAGGAGATGGCCTAGCCGATCGGGTTGTGATTGTACTCCGTACTAAAAGTATGGTGGTATTGGTATTGAGAGTGATTGTGGTTGATGTCTGTAATGAAATGGCCTAGCCGATCGGGTCGTGATCGGACTCCGTGCTAAAAGTATGGTGGTATTGGTATTGTGAGTGAATAGTGGTATATCGGTGCTAAAGATCTCCCAACCAGAAATAATATTATCATCATATTTTGATTATCTTATCTTCATATTTGGGGAATTATTATGTTTTAACTTGGCATTTGAATATCACTGGTTGTTGATTGTTGTTTCCATGGTTTTCCCTTTCTTATAGTGACATTTTGAAATAAGACAATTAGCCTTACATACTAGTACTATTGCATATGTACTAACGTCCCTTTTGCTGGGGGCGCTGCATCTTTAATGGATGCAGGTGGTTCATCAGCGGGCAACTTTGGTCATCGTTTGCAGTCACTCTCTATTCAGCAGATTTTGGTGAGCCCTACTCTATTCTGGGCCTGATGTCATTTAAGTTGTACATTGTGTTTTAAGGTATAGCCGGGGCCTTGTTGCCGGCATTTTCTTATTACTTCGGCATTTTCTTATTACTCTTCTGTTGTACTTAGAGGCTCCATAGACAGGTTGTGGGTGGTGTTTGATGTGTGGAATTGAACTAGAAATGTTGGTACTTGGCAAACATGGTTTTTATTATATCTATAAACATGTAATATTTCGGAAATTATAAATGAAGCTGCTAATGGAAATGAAGTGGGAGTTGTTAATGAAATCTTTTTAGTTTTTGATTAATGGAGTATATCTCCTCTTTATTCATGGATGAGTTTGGGTAGACAAAAATCTAACAGGCTTGCTTGGCCGGGTTCACTCGGTTGAGCGCCAGTCGCGCTCCTCGAGTTTGGGGCGTGACAAACTTGATATAAGAGCCTAAGGTTTTAAAGTGTCCTAGGATGTCTTGGAGCCGTGTCTAGTAGAGTCCTTCTTATCGGTGTGTTGTCCACCACATCTATAATGAGGAGGGTACTTGGACATGTAGGAATTTCACGTTTCGTTGATACTCCATATCTTGTGATAGAGCTCGAGATAGGAAGCTAATTTCCTCATCATATCTCATTTTCCATATGAGTAACCCACGGGTGCGAGGCAGGGAAGAAGTATTGAATTAACTAGTTTCTAGGGGAAGTGTCCTTGCTCCTATCAATGTTACCGCGCCACCGAAATATGTGGTGAGAGCAAATACGAAATGAAAGAGGATTATTAGCATCAATAAGCCAAAATTAATATGAAAGAAGATCCACTCGGGTTTATGTTGGATGATTCTTGAAATACATTATGGTTGTGGAAAGAGGGGGCACAAGAAGAACAAAAACCCTTAGGTTGGTTACACCCATCCCAGTCTGCCCGATATGCGGGCAGGAATATTTTGCATCGTGTTGTGAGTATGCTCAAGAGTTTATTGGGGACCAATGGCCCACATAACAAACCGGTATAGAGATTATTACTCCCGCCATGAAGTCTTGGAGGAAGGATAGGGGAATGTTTTTGATGTATACAAAAAAGGTAAAATCAGGTTAGTGGGGCGAGTTAGTTTAGTGGACCTCATCCCCATTGGGTGAAGTGTAAGAGATATCATTCGGGGGGTATGTCACTACGATACCAATGCATGTTGTGGATGTGGAGTCGAGGGGCATCAATTAAGGTATTTCCAAATCAATCTAAAATCACAAAGTGAGTCATTCCTTGCTACATTTATAAATATTGCATGTACTGACTTTCTGATTGAGACAAATTATTCGTGAAGCCACTCTATCACAAATTCTCTTACTTACAATCTCTGATGGAACTGAGCTCTATAATTATTTCTTTGGATTGAGTTATAACTCTAGGATTAATACTTCTCACTTGCTTTCCTAAATTATCAACAAGAGACTATACCTGATGAATTTCTTACAGAACCTTTTTATTCAAATGGATAACATCTGCTCACTTGTGTTTATGCATGTACAGTCATAAAGTTTACCTATGTGGTATCAAATCCAATGTATAGCGGCCTAGACTTCAGATCCTTCTTGAGCCACTCTCTCTGGTGTATGTGGCTCCTATGGTTGGAACAATTACTTTACTCCTTTGTGAATATTTTCATGAATCATTTTCATTGTCTAGTAACATGAGAGCATATCTCAACACCTATCATATGTGTACCTGTAAATTGAAAGGGGTCACTTCTCAGCATAAAGTTTCTAGGAAATTTGAAATTTTTCTTACCAATTCATCACAAGAAGATCTTTTTGTTCACCCATCTCAATATGACTTTCATGTCCACCTAGTGCATGCCTCGGTGACCAACTCACTTTTTTCTTAGTATTGTAGTTGCCTGTGAAGTGGCCTGATATGGAAGCTTGAGAGTTGTTATGGTAGAAACATGTCTAGCTCGTAGCAAAATGTTCATTATCTCTAACCAATACATAATTTCACCCCAATATTAGGATGTCCTAGCTATGTGGTTTCACTCGTGAAAGGTTGAAATGATATGCTTTCAGATTTTGGCACATATGATGAGCATATTGATTTGAAAGACAAGTTTTTCGTGTCTCTAGTCCTCTCATATAGGATCAACTACTGGCAAAGGATGAGCTGTCAGAATGATAATAATCTCGCAAGTGTTCAACTTCTTTGTCAACCTCATGTGCTTGTGGCATATCTATTCTTTGTGTTAGTTAATGTTAAGAGCATAATGAAATTCCATGCATTTTGAAACCCATAGCACATTCAGGGTGCTAAAATATTCTCATTTCGAGTTGAACTGATTTTCCCTACACTCCAGGAGGCGATTGGTGTCACGTACTTGGTGATTCCTCTTTGAGTCCTACTATTGCTGAACAAGGCATATATGGAATGAAACAATTGTTGTTGTCCTTTTCATAACTCATAGTCTTCCAAGAATAACTGACGCTAATGTCTTTATCCTCCCGACCATACCTCCCATATGTCGCATGTCTAAAATGACTCATTTCTTTTAAATCTCAGAATCATGAACATGGTCCCTACATTATCAATGCCTACTAGTCAACTCTATGCCTCATTTGTCGAAACAATGATCTCATCATAATGATTAACCATGTTAGCGCTAATGGTAGTAACCTTCATGTCTCTTAGGATATAACCTCCTGAAATGCCCTACTCAGCACATTGATGGATTCTTGAATAAATCCAGCCCAATCTTTAACCTTATTGTTATTATTTATAGTAACCTATGGGGGTTGAAGTTTCAAACATGTCAAAGAAGAAGCATCATTCCGCGTTCAAATATATTTGATAGGAAGTTTTATGGTCATATTCAAGATAGCACACCTTAGAGTAACTGTTAGAGGTCGCCAAAGGTTTAGTTTGGGTGTTTGGCATAGGGATTTAGAGTTGAAGAAAGTGAGCAGGTTATTCTCAAGATTTTCTCAATCAATATATTGGGTGAATTGTTAAGGAAAGTAAATTATGTTTAGTCACATTAGGCCTTATTGACTATTGAAGGTAATGGGCAAAACTATGAGTATGATGTTTTCCCATCGTTGTCCTCCATGCACCCGATGCATCATGTATCTAGGTTCCATAAGGTTGTTGGAAATCCTTTGCCTATCGTTCCGGTGGAATCTATTGAAGGTGAAGTTAATGGGTAATTGGCTTATAAAAGATACCTAGTTGTCATTCCTATTTGATAAGTCCTAAAATTGATATCTACCTCTGTCAAAGTAAAGAAAATATTCTCACTTGCTTGTATAACCAAAATGGTTGTGTTTCAAAAGGTTAATTGTTATGTGTAATGATTAAATATGTGCAACTCATGTCTAGATACCACTTATGTTAATGTAATACCTTTGATGTTGACATCAGTGTTATTGATATATACTGTGATGCTTTGTTGAGTTATGGATATGTTGCTAGGGTGGTTTTGCGATTCTCTGTAACGACCCAACCGGTCGTTTTGAGAGTTATAGGGGATCTCCCGAGATACCGTCTTGTAGTACCACGATTCCAGGGGAGTTCTGAGCTGTTATCTTTCATTGATTGTATTCCTGTTAGATTTCCGTATTTATTTTTACTACAATATTTTATTCTGTCTTATTTCATTATATTTATACCAGTAGGGCCCTGACCTGATCTCGTCACTACTCGACCGAGGTTAGGCTTGGTACTTACTGCGTACCATTGTGGTGTACTCACACCCTTTCCTACACAAGTTTTTCGTGTTTAGATCCAGGTTCATCTTACCAGCATTATAAATAGTTGCAGTTGCTGCCACTTATTGGAGACTTCAAGATACATCTGCCCGCGCCCGAAGATCCTCGGAGTCCCCCTATATCCCCCTATGTTCATTTTTCTTTCCTTCTGTAGCAATGATGTATAGAAGAGTTAAGACTTCTTAGCAGCTTGTGACTTGCGGGTTTTCGGGTTTTGGGAATGTTTTCGTACTTCTTTAGAGGTGATAATTGTATATGGTGAGTGGCATTCAGTTGCTTATTAGATATTTGTTACTGTTACTAGTTAATGTTCATGAGATTGTTTCATTTCCGCAAAGTGTTAGGCTTAACTAGTCGTAGAGACTAGGTGCCATCACGATGGTTCACGGAGGGAGAAATTGCATTGTGACAAGTTGGTATTAGAGTTCTAGGTTCATAGGAGTCGTGAGTCACAAGCCGGTCAAGAAACCTCCCCAACACGCCAATGGCTATCTTGGACAGGCAGGTTTGAAAACTAAGGTCAATGAACATTGCTTCAGTAAAGGTCCAGTGGAGGGGTCAGCAGGTCGAGGAGCCAACTTGGGAGACCGAGCGGGATATACGCAACTGTTATCCTCATCTTTTCACGGCTTCAGGTATGTCTTTATGCTCGTTCAAGGATGAACGATTGTTTTTAGAGGGGAAGGATGTAACGTCCAGGCCGGTCGTTTTGAGAGTTATAGCCCTGATCTCTTATTAATTATTTCCCCCTTATCTTATTCTGCTATTTTGTGTTGCCGGGAGAGTTTGCATTGGTTTTGAAGTAAATTGAGACACTTAGTCTCTTACTGGGAAGCTTAAGTTGGAAAAGACGACGGGATGTCGACTTATGTGTAACGACCTCGTATTTGAAGTTTTACGACTCTGTTAGCTTCTTAAGGTGATTTTGGACTTAGAGGCATGTCTGGATAGTGTTTTGGAGGTTTGTAGTAGCTTTAGGCTTGAATTGGCGAAAGTTGGAATTTTGGCGATTTTTGTCGGCTGTGAAAATTTTGATATCGGACCCGGAATCGAATTACGGATCTGGGAGTAAGTTCATAGTGTCATTTTTGACTTGTGGGTAAATTTTGAGGTCATTCTGACAAGATTGGATAGGTTTCGACGTCGTTGTAGATTTGGGAAATTTCAAAGTTCCTTACGCTTGAATCCGCGCATAATTCGAGTTTTTGATGTTGTTCGATGTGATTTGAAGGATCGACTAAGTTCGTATGGTATTTAGGATTGGTGGGTATGTTGGTTGAGGTCCCGGGGGCCTCAGCTGAGTTTCGGGTGCTTAACGAGTTGATTTGGACTTAGGTGAAACTACTGATGTTGATGTATCTAGTGTCACCGCACCTGCGCACTTTGGGCCGCAGGTGCGGAGCCGTAGAAGCGGCTATGGAACCGCAGAAGCGGAAATGGGAAGGAGGTCTAGGATCGTAGGTGCGAGTGTTGTTCCGCATCTGCGATGCCCGCAGGTGAGAGTGAAGGAACCGCAGGAGTGGTCTGGGACTGCAGAAGCGGACAAAGGTCCGCTGGTGCGACCTCTTGATCGCAGATGCGGACAAGGTACTTTAAGTGAAAAGCCGCACATGCGATGGGAATATCACAGGTGTGGAACTGCAGATGCCATCCATAGCCCACTGGTGCAATAATCACTGGGCAGACAAGGGCAGATTCGAGGGTTGAAATTTCATAACATAAAATTTTATTGAGAGCTCGGAGGATGGCGAGTTTTCGAAAGTCTTTCAGAGGAAATCAGTGGGTAACGATTCCTAATCCTATTTTGATCATATTTCATGAATCCATAGTTGTTTCCTTCATTAAATTAGTGAAATTTGAATGAGGAAATTGGGGAATTGGGGGAAAGTTTCCCAACCAAAAATCTGAGTTTTGAGTGGGAATTAGGAGTCGGTTTTGCATGATTTTTGTACGAGTGAACTCGTGAGTGAATAGGTGTTCTTATTTGGTAACATTTACCCGATTCTGAGACGTAGGCCCGGGGAGACCTTTTGGGCATTTTTCTAATTCCTTGCCTTAGCTTTGACTTCGTTAGCTAGATTAGTTTCTTGTAGCTATATTTATGTTATATAATTGATGTTGGCTATATTTGGGCCACTAGGAGTCGGATATTCATGGAAAGAGCATTGTGACAGATAGATTTGAGCTTGGTTCGAGGTAAGTGGCTTTACTAACCTTGCTTGGGGAAACCTCCCTTAGGATTGGTACTGTTTGATATGTGAGCGCCGTGTACGTGAGGTGACAAATACGTACACAAGCTATTTGTTGTAAAACTCTAGTTTTCACCAAGTCATAACTTGTTTTCTCCTTATTTGAAACACACTTGCATATGCAACTATGCTGTTTAGACTAGAATAGCATGTCATCTTCTTTAACTGCCTATTTGAACTCTATGCAACATGTTTAGTGAAATTTCCTGCTTTCCTTGACTGGTACTTATAGCCTTTCCTGCACATGTTTTTCGTGTGTAGATCCAGGTTCATCTTACCAGCCTTATAACTAGTTGCAGCTGCTACCTCTTATTGGATACTTCAAGATACATATGCCCGCACCCGAAGATCCTCAGAGTCCCCCTATATCCCCCTATGTCCATTTTTCTTTCCTTCTGTAGAAATGATGTATAGAAGAGTTAAGACTTCTTAGCAGCTTGTGACTTGCGGGTTTCCGGGTTTTGGGAATGTTTTCGTACTACTTCAGAGGTGATAATTGTATATGCTGAGTGACATTCAGCTGCTTATTAGATATTTGTTACTGTTAGTAGTTAATGTTCATGATTTTGTTTCATTTCAGCAAAGTGTTAGGCTTAACAAGTCGTAGAGACTAGGTGCCATCACGATGATTCACGGAGGGAGAAATTGCGTCGTGACAAGTTAGTATCAGAGTTCTAGGTTCATAGGAGTCGTGAGTCATAAGCCGGTCAAGCAACCTCCCCAACACTCCAATGGCTATCTTGGACAGGCAGGTCAGAAAAGTAAGGTCAAAGAACATTGCTTCAGTAAAGGTTCAGTAGAGGGGTCAGCGGGTCGAGAAGCGAACTTGGGAGACCAAGCAGGATATGCGCAACTGTTATCCTCATCTTTTCACGGCTTCAGGTATGTCTTTATGCTCGTTCGAGGACGAACGATTATTTTTAGAGGGGAAGGATGTAACATCCTGGCCGGTTGTTTTGAGAGTTATAGCCCCGATCTCTTATTAATTATTTCCCCTTATCTTATTCTGTTATTCTGCGTTGCCGGGAGAGTTTGCATTGGTTTTGAAGTGAATTGAGACACTTAATCACTTATTGGGAAGCTTAAGTTGGAAAAGACAACGGGATGTTGACTTATGTGTAACGACCACGTATTTTAAGTTTTATGACTCTATTAGCTTCGTAAGGTGATTTTGGAATTAGGGGCGTGTCCGGATAGTGTTTTGGAGGTTTGTAGTAGATTTAGGCTTGAATTGCCGAATGTTGGAATTTTGGCAATTTTTGTCGGCAGTGAAAATTTTGATATTGGACCCGGAATGGAATTTCGGAAGTGGGAGTAGGTTCGTAGTGTCATTTTTGACTTGTGGGTAAAATTGAAGATCATTCAGACGAGATTTGATAGGTTTCGACATCATTTGTAGATTTGGGAAATTTCAAAGTTCCTTATGCTTGAATCCGCACATAATTCGAGGTTTTGACATTGTTCGATGTGATTTAAAGGCTCGACTAAGTTCGTATGGTATTTAGGATTGGTTGGTATGTTTGGTTGAGGTCCCGGGGGCCTCGGGTGAGTTTCAGGTGCTTAACGAGTTGATTTGGACTTAGGTGAAACTCTTGATGTTGATGTATCTAGTGTCACCGCACCTGCGCACTTTGGGCCGCATGTGCGGAGCCGTAGAGGCGGCTATGGAACCGCAGAAGCGGAAATGGGAAGGAGGTCTAGGATCACAGGTGCGAGTATTGTTCCACATCTGCGATGCACGCAGGTGCGAGTGAAGGAACTGCAGGAGCGGTCTGGGACTGCAGAAGCGGACAAAGGTCCGCAGGTGCGACCTCTTGATCGCGGATGTGGACAAGGTACTTTAAGTGAAAAGCCGCACCTGCGTTGGGAATATCGCAGGCGTGGAACTGCAGATGCGAACCTTGGCCCGCTGGTGCGATAATCGCTTGGCAGAATAGGGCAGATTCGAGGGTTGAAATTTAATTACACAACATTTGATTGAGAGCTCGAAGGAAGGTGATATTTTGAGAGTCTTTCAGAGGAACTCAGTGGGTAACAATTCCTAATCCTGTTTTGATCATATGTCATTAATCCATAGTTGATTTCATCATTAAATTAGGAAAATTTGATTGAGGAAATTCGGGAATTGGGGGAAAAGTTTCCCAACCAAAAATCAGAGTTTTGAGTGGGAATTAGGCGTCGGTTATGGATGATTTTTGTACGAGTGAACTCGTGAGTAAATAGATGTTCTTATTTGGTAACATTTACCCGATTCTGAGACGTAGGCCCGGGGAGACTTTTTGGGCTTTTTTCTAATTTCTTGCCTTAGCTTTGACTTCGTTAGCTAGATTAGTTTCTTGTAGCTATATTTATGTTATGTAATTGATGTTGGCTAGCTTTGGGCCACTTGGAGTCGGATATTCGTGGAAAGAGCATTATGACAGATTGATTTGAGCTTGGTTCGAGGTAAATGGCTTGCCTAACCTTGCGTGGGGGAACCCCCATTAGGATTGGTACTGATTGATATGTGAGCGACGTGTACGTGAGGTGACGAGTACGTACACGAGCTATTTGTTGTAAAACTCCATTTTTCACTAAGTCATACTTGTTTTCTCCTTATTTGAAACACACTAGCATATGCAACTATCCTGTTTAGACTAGAATAGCATGCCTACTTCTTTAACTGCTTATTTGAACTCTATGCAACACGTTTAGTTACATTTCCTGCTTTCCTTGACTTGAACTTAGTCTGAACTCTACGATTTCTTGCTGTAACTGTTATTTCAGTTGGTGGCGCTGCATATTTACTTTGGGACTACGGAACGGTATTCCGGGAGACCCCCCTGTACTCCATATTTATTTTGGGACTACGTAACGGTATTCCAGGAGATCCCCCTATTCTGGATATTTACTTTGGGACTACGGAACGGTATTTCGGGAGATCCCCCTACTCAGCATATTTATTTTGGAACTATGGAACGGTATTCCGGGAGACCCCCTTTCACATTTACGTTTGGGACTACGAGACGGTATCTCGGGAGATCCTCTGTTGTTATCACTGTGTTCTGAGGTGTTGTCTTTCATTGATTCTATTCCTGTTAGATTTCCGTATTTATTTATAATGCGATATTTTTCATTCTGTCTTATTTCATTATCTTTATACCAGTATGGCCCTGACCTGATCTCGTAACTACTCGACCGAGGTTAGGCTTGGCACTTACTGGTTACTGTTGTGGTGTACTCACGCCCTTTCCTGCACATGTTTTTCGTGTGCAGATCCAGGTTCATTTTACCATCCTTATCATTAGTTGCAGTTGTTGCCGCTTATTGGAGACTTCAAGGTACATCTGCTCTGCCCGCAATTCCTCGTAGTACCCCTCTATCCCCCTATGTTCATTTTTCTTTCCTTCTGTAGAAATAATGTATAGAAGAGTTAAGTCTTCTTAGCAACTTGTGACTTGCGGGTTTCCGGGTTTTGGGAATGTTTTCGTACTTCTTCAGAGGTGATAATTGTATATGATGAGTTGCATTCAGTTGCTTATTGGATATTTCTTACTGTTAGTAGTTAATGTTCATGCTTGTATTTCATTTACGCAAAGTATTAGGCTAACCTAGTCGTAGAGACTAGGTGCCATCACGACGGTTCATGGAGGGAGAAATTGGGTCGTGACAATCTCTGACAGGTGGATAGGCCCCAATTACAGGGGAGACTCTGACAAAAAGTTTGGAAATTTAGGGAGTTAGTCAAAAATTTAGAACTGCTGGTGTGTGTTATAGCAACTGAGTCACATTGGGTGCTAATGGTGAATTTTGACCCTCATTCGAGGACGAATGATCCTAAGCAGGGGAGAATGTAAGGCCCCATTAAAAATTTCCTAATGATTTAAGATTTTAAAGTGCGCCAGCTGTATTAGAGGACAACGTATTCGAGTATTAAAGGATACCTATGGGATAGGACCACATCACTTTGAAATGAAAATATATGTTTAGGGTGTGTTGGAACATAATAAGGAGTTTTGTGAATGGTAAGAATTTGTGTGGAACAAGTTGGATACATTAAGTGGAAAGGATGCCTCGATTAACACAAGACCCAAATTCAAAAAAATAGAAATCCCTCAATATAAAGACTTAGGTTGTGATATACCTATCAAATTAAAGTCCTCCGAGTCTAGTTTCTAACGCTTCAAACTATTCCTCATTTGGATATTTATACAAGAAGTTATGAGCAAATTACCAAAGGTTGGCAGAGGAGTGAACAATGGATGCGAAGTATCCGAGGCCGTATCCGAAAGAAGGGATGGCAGTAAGGTGCTGCCATAGCATCCGGTGCAGCATCCGAAACCCAGAAATCTAGGCCTATAACTATAATTTCGGGGTTCAATTTTCCCACTTCACTTGGACAAATTTTGGAGCTCTTCTCCACTCTCTCAAGACAACCAACTCCTCTCTTCTTCAAGGTAAGCAATCCCCATTATCTTGTTGTGAATTTCCATCATTTCTACACTAGTATTGATGAAATCTACACATAAAATACTTAGATCTTCAAGACATTTCTTCAAGAACTCAAAGGAGGGTTTTTCAAGATTTCTTCCAAAAGGTAATCCTACACCCTTAGACTTACATGTATGGATATATTATGGGAACATGAGTATGAATTAAGTACTAGAACTTATGGCATGGTGATTGGAAACCATAAGTTCCCAATTTAACTACATAACTATTGTAGAGATTGAAAGGTGATTATTTGATGGAATATTATTTGTTGGGTGTGGATGGATGGCCATATATGTGATGTTGGATGTTATGAATTGTTTAATAATGATGGTGCAACAAATTGTTGGTAAATGGTAGTAGTTGGATGAACTAATTCTATGGTTAAGCGATGTAGAGATTCATGCCTACTACATGTTTGATAAAATGCCTAAATGGCATAAACTATGGAATTTTTTACTAATGTTGTTCCCATTGGATGTTGTTATTGTAGATTAAAGTTTCTTAGTGTAGTGGATCATTGTAGTATCATTAAGGGGCGAATTTCAAGTATGTTAGCGAAACTACTCTCTTAGAATTGAATTACAGGATGTTCCTGTTAGTTTCAAGTATGGTTGTATCAAGTTCCTTATTCTGCATTATGAGATGTTCCCAATAAATTTGATTGTCCCGAATAAGCAAAGTGTCGAAAATTATGTATCCAAAATGTGTTAAGAACGTTCCTATCACATTATGTTATCCTTTGCGAATGTGCTCAAGAATGATATGTGTATTAAAATGCTATGTCTTTGAGTCATGTTTCAAATGAAGGCTATGATGCCAAATTGTCTGAGAAAATCTCAATATGCTTAAGACTCTTAATTTCTCATATGTGTAGCTAAAGTCTTGATTAAACATGCCTCATTGTTGATAATCTATAAAGATGGTTGGAAGTGAAATAAGTGAATTGGGGATATAAAGCGTGGCCAACGTGCCAAGAGTGAACATTATACTCATGGCCAATGGTTCCAATGAAATAAGATGATGTGAGTAAGATTATGAAATGAGCTTTGATTCAACTGTTCCAAAATTGACTTCGAAAATAGAATTGCCTAAAAGCTTATGAACACAAGTCATGCCCATATGTGGTTGTTTTAACAAATGCTATGCTTTGTGAGCATTTTTAATATGTTTTGCGTTCTTACATATTCGTAAGTGGAAATCATGTATTTCCCTTTTTGGGGAAATATATTTCAAGTATAAATGGTGTGTTAGGTGTTGATTATTTTTACTTGCACATCCATTTCCAATTAGTTTACTCCATTTCTCGGAAAGAAATCTATTGTGCTTAAATTGTTCATTTCTAATGAACTTAAAGTTGTGATTTCTGGAATATTATATATGTTGATATTTCTGATGATGATGCATGATAGGGAAGAAATGAAAGTGTGGAATATCAAATACGGCCACCGTGCCTTGAATAAAGAATCTTGTGAATGGGCAAAACAGCCTAGGGAATATTGTTGTTGTTATTGGTTGAAAATACTAGTGGAGATTCATATAATGTGAAAGATAGTGAGGTAAATGCATTTGTACCTATGTTACCTTTATGTGCAAAAACAATA